>OZ004334.1:12866534-12960059 GCA_963924455.1 Pelagia noctiluca
GAGAAATGAAAAGTGAGCAAGTATTATCAAAGATGGAAAAAGCAACTACTACGAATGAGTTATACAGCATACCTTGTGTAGATGTAATGACTATTTTTAATCTTCTTATAGATGACAGAGGCTGCACTTCCTAAAAATAAGAGAGAAATGAAAGTGAGTAAGTATTATCAAAGAGAGGAAAAGCAACTACTATGAATGAGTTATACAACATACCTTGTTTAGATGCAATGCCTCTATTTGTACTCTTCTTATAGATGACGGAGGCTGCACTTCCTAACAATAAAAGAGAAATGAAAAGTGAGTAAATATTATCAAAGAGAAAAAAAGCAATTACTATGAATGAGTTATAAAACATACCATGTGTAGATGTAATGCCTCTATTTCTGCTCTTCTTATAGATGACAGAGGCTACACTTCCTAAAAATAAGAGTAAATGAAAAGGGAGTTAGTATTATCAAAGAGAGGAAAGGCAACTAACATGAATGAGTTATAAAACATACCTTGTTTACATGTAATGCCTCTATTTCTACTCTTCTTATAGATGACGGAAGCTGTACTACCTAAAAATAAAAGAGAAATGAAAAGTGAGTAAGTTTTATGAAAGATGGAAAAAGCAACTACTACGAATGAGTTATACAGCATACCATGTGTAGATGTAATGCCTCTATTTCTGCTCTTCTTATAGATGACAGAGGCTACACTTCCTAAAAATAAGAGTAAATGAAAAGGGAGTTAGTATTATCAAAGAGAGGAAAGGCAACTAACATGAATGAGTTATAAAACATACCTTGTTTCGATGCAATGCCTTTGTTTCTACTCTTCTTATAGATGAAAGATGCTGCTTTTACTAAAAATAAAAGAGAAATGAAAAGTGAGTAAGTATTATCAAATAAAGAAAAAGCAACTACTATGAATGAGTTATAAAACATACCTTGTTTAAATGTAATGCCTCTATTTCTAGTCATCTTATAGTTGACAGACGCTGCACTTACTAAAAATAAAAGAAAAAAGAAAAGTGAGTAAGTATTATCAAAGAGAGAAAAAGCAACTACTATGAATGAGTTATACAGCATACCTTGTGTAGATGTAATGCCTCTTTTTCTAATCTTCTTATAGATGACAGAGGCTGCACTTCCTAAAAATAAAAGAGAAATGAAAAGTGAGTAAGTATTATCAAAGAGAGAAAAAGCAACCACTATGAATGAGTTATACAGCATACCTTTTGTAGATGTAATGCCTCTATTTCTACTACACTGATAGATGACGGGGTACACTTCCTAAAAATAAAAGAGAAATGATAAGTGAGTAAATATTGTCAAAGAGAGGAAAAGCAACTACTATGAATGAGTTATACAACATACCTTGTTGAGATGTAATGCCTGTATTTGTACTCTTCTTATAGATGACGGAGGCTGTACTTCCTAAAAATAAAAGAGAAATGAAAAGTGAGTAAGTATTATCAAAGAGAGAAAAAGCATTTACTATGAATGAGTTATACAACATACCTTGTTTAAATGTAATTCCTCTATTTCTGCTCTTCTTATAGATGACGGAGGCTACCTTTCCTAAAAATTAAAGAGAAATGAAAAGTGAGTAAGTATTATCAAAGGTAAAGCAACTCTATGAATGAGTTATACAACATATTCAATAAATAACAATTAAAGCAATTAGATAAAGTAGAAAACTTGTTGAATTAGTATGAAGCAGCAACGAAAGCAAGTTAGCGATAAAAAACGATGAAATAAACTGACGAAATGAAACGAATAAACCGAAAATTCGATAAACGAAGCATAACTTAATATATCAGTAACAGTATTAAATAAATAAATGGAAATAAATAGCAAGCAAAGTTATGTAAATACAAAACTGACTTACAATCTGTTTGTCCTTGCAGCCAAACTCTAAAAGAAACAAGTAGCCTAAAAACCGAAACTTGACTAGGCCATATGACTAGGCCATATGCCTAGGCCACTTGCCTAGGCCACTTGCCTAGGCCAAATGGCAGAGCAAAAGTACACCTGTGTACTTGCTGGCTTTCAACAGCAACTGACGACTAAGAGAGTGAGAGAAACTTGCTTGCAAGGCTATATATACTGCACGAATGCACACGCCGTGAAATAATCAAACCAAGGAACACAAAAGGAATGAGTGCAAAAACATGCTTGATTATTTCACGGAATGTACCCCTAGGGAAATTAAATAAAACGTAAACAAAGCGAAAACAAAAGAAACAAAAAGTCTGTTATACGCATAACAACATATTTAGATAGAATACCTGTATATCTGCACATCTTCTAGATGAAAGGCCTTTACTTCCTTAAGGTAAACGAAAAACGAAATTTAAAAATAATGTTATCAAAGAATTGAAAAAGAATTTACTATGATTGTTATAGAAGGTGCCCTGCTTAAATGGAGTACCTGCACTTCTAGATTAAGGGGCTTTAATTCATTAAGGTAAAACTTACATTGATAAACTAACTAATCACCAACTAACTAACTGACTAATTGACTTAACAGCACATTTAGAAATATAGCTTACCTTGTCAAGATTGAAGAACTGTAATTTTGACAAGGTTTTAGAAAGCAACTTTGAAAATATTACAGGGTGCAATGGTTAGAAATTATAAAGTAGAATTTTCATCACTTTATCAATTGCCCATCTTTAACAGCGATGACAATATTTACTCATATGGTATACTAACGAGTATAGTGGGTTAACTATCTATCTCTTCCGATAATAAGAATCGTATGGCAAACTTTTTCACAGATATGGAATAATACTACAAGATTAAAAATGGAGCTTTAAAATACTTATACCTCTTTGCATGGATAGGTCTGCAAACCATTCTTAGCCAACAAGTTCAGCAACATTGTTAATTCTTGCTTTCGAGAAAGTTGACCCAAAAGAATAATGAAATGCATTCAATTGAATTCCGTCTGATCTAATATTTTAGAGCGGTGAGAGCAATGCAGGGATGAATTAATATAATAACTTACTGACGCCTCGCAACTTTTCAATTTCTTTAGTAATTACTTAGGGTTTTAAGGTTAAGAGATTTTAGAGTTGAATTAAGGTTTTGATCTTAATTGAAATTTTAGTAAGGACAAAACTAAAGTTAGAATGGAGTTTATGGATAAGTCTAAAATTAGTTTAGGGTTATGATTCGACTTGAGGTTTAGAATTTTAGAAACAATTAGGGTTATGATTTAAAATAAGGATTAAAGTTTCAAAGCAACCACTGTAAGAAATTGAAAAGTACTTTGCTGTCAGTGTGTATATCAGAGTAAGGAAAAGCAGGTACAATGAATGAGTTAACAACATACCTTGCTTTGACGAAATACCTTATTTCTGCACTTCTTATTGATACAAGGGCTTCACTTCCTATAAGTAAAAGAAAAACAAAACTTGAGTAACAGTATTAACAAAGAAAAGAAGAAGCAAAAACTATGAATGAGCTTTACAATATATCTTGCTTCAATGGAATACCATTCATTTCTGCACCACTTAAAGATGCCAGGAATTCACTTCCTATAAGTTCAAGAAAAACGAGATGTGAATTAAAGGGCTGTTAACGAAAAAGAAAGAAGCAACTACTATGAATGTGTTTACGAAATACCTTGTTTAGATGCAATGCCTCTATTTCTAATCTTCTTATAGATGACGGAGGCTGTACTTCCTAAAAATAAAAGAGAAATGAAAAGGGAGTAAGTATTATCAAAGGAAAAGCAACTACTAAGAATGAGTTATACAAAATACCTTTTTTAGATGTAATGCCTCAATTTCTAGTCTTCTTATAGATGACGGAGGCTGCATTTCCTAAAAATAAAAGAGAAATGAAAACTGAGTAAGTATTATCAAAGAGATGAAAAGCAACTACTATGAATGAGTTGTACAACATACCTTGTTTAGATGAAATACCTCAACTTCTAGTCTTCTTATAGATGACGGAGGCTACACTTCCTAAAAATAAAAGAGAAATGAAAAATGAGTAAGTATTATCAAAGAGATGAAAAGCAACTACTATGAATGAGTTATACAATATACCTTGTTTAGATATAATGCCTCTATTTCTACTCTTCTTATAGATGACGGATGCGGCATTTCCTAAAAATAAACGAAAAAATGATAAGTGAGTAAGTATTATCAAAGAGAGGAAAACCAACTACTATGAATGAGTTATACAGCATACCTTGTTTAGATGAAATGCCTCTATTTCTGCTCCACTTATAGATGACAGAAGATGCACTTCCTAAAAATAAAAGAGAAATGAAAAGTGAGTAAGTATAATCAAAGAGAGGAAAAGCAAAAACATTGAATTAATTTTTACATCATACCTTATTCAATGAAATACCTCTTCTTCCTGCACCTCTTATGGATGATAGGATTATACTTCCTAAAAGTAAAGTAAAAACATAATTTGAATAAAAGTATTATCAAAGAAAGGAAAACAAATACTATGAATGAGTTATACAACATACCTTGTTTTGATGAAATACCTCTCTTTTCGAGGCCTCTTCTAGATGACAGGGCTTCACTTTCTAAAAGAAAAAGAGAAACATAATTTGAATACAAGTATTATCAAAGAAAGGAAAAACAACTACTATGAATGAGTTTTACAACATACCTTGTTTTGTTGAAATACCTCTCTTTTCTAGGCCTCTTCTAGATGACAGGGCTTCACTTTCTAAAAGAAAAGGAGAACATAATTTGAATAAAAGTATTATCAAAGAGAGGAAAAGCAACTAATATGAATGAGTTTTACAACATACCTTCTTTTGATGAAATACCTCTCTTTTCTAGGTCTCTTCTAGATTACAGGGCTTCACTTTTTAAAAGAAAAGGAGAATAATTTATAAAAGTATTATAATTTGTAACATAATTTGAATAAAAGTATTATCAAAGAAAGGAAAAGCAACTACTATGAATGAGTTTTACAACATACCTTGTTTTGATGAAATACCTCTCTTTTCTAAGCCTCTTTTAGATGACAGGGCTTCACTTTCTAAAAGAAAAAGAGAAACAAAATTTGAATTTAAGTGTTATAAAAGAAAAGAAAAGCAACTACTTTGAATGAGTTATACATCATACCTTGTTTCAATGGAATACCTCTACCGATAATAAGAAACGAATGGCAAAATTTTAAACAAATATGAAATGATCCTACAAAATTAGAAATGAAAGGTTCAAAAACTTATACCTCTTTGTATGGATAGGTCTGCAGACCCTTGTTAAGCCAACAAGTTCACCAACATTTTAATTCTTGCTTTCGAGAAAGTTGACCCAAAAGAATAATGAAATGCATTTAACTTATTTCCATTTCATCTAATATTTGAAGAGCTGAGAGCAATGCAGGGATGAACTAATATAAAAACTGTCTGACGCTTCATGACTTTTCTATTTCTTTAGTAGTTGCAATGGGTTTTAAGGTTAGGAGATTTTAAAGTTGAAATTAGGGTCCGGTCTAAATTCAAAATTTTATTAAGCTCAAAACTAAGGTTAGAATAAGGTTTATAGATAAGTTTATAACTAGTTCAGGGTTATAATTCGACTTCAGGTTTAGGATTTTAGAAACAGTTAGAATTAGGATTTTAAAAAAAAATTAAAGTTTAAAAGCAACAACTGTAAGAAATTGAAAAGTACTTTGCAGTCAGTGTGTACATCAAAGTATGGAAAAGCAAGTACTATGAATGAGTCATACAACATACCTTGTTTAGATGCAATGCCTCTATTTGTACTCTTCTAATAGATGACGGAGGCTGCACTTCCTAACAATAAAAGAGAAATGAAAAGTGAGTAAATATTATCAAAGAGAAAAAAAGCAATTACTATGAATGAGTTATAAAACATACCTTGTTTAGATGCAATGCCTCTATTTCTACTCTTCTTATAGATGACGGAGGCTGTACTTCCTAAAAATAAAAGAGAAATGAAAAGGGAGTAAGTATTATCAAAGGAAAAGCAACTACTAAGAATGAGTTATACAAAATACCTTTTTTAGATGTAATGCCTCAATTTCTAGTCTTCTTATAGATGACAGAGGCTACACTTTCTAAAAATAAAAGAGAAATGAAAAATGAGTAAGTATTATCAAAGAGATGAAAAGCAACTACTATGAATGAGTTATACAATATACCTTGTTTAGATATAATGCCTCTATTTCTACTCTTCTTATAGATGACGGATGCGGCATTTCCTAAAAATAAACGAAAAAATGATAAGTGAGTAAGTATTATCAAAGAGAGGAAAACCAACTACTATGAATGAGTTATACAGCATACCTTGTTTAGATGAAATGCCTCTATTTCTGCTCCACTTATAGATGACAGGGGATGCACTTCCTAAAAATAAAAGAGAAATGAAAAGTGAGTAAGTATAATCAAAGAGAGGAAAAGCAAAAACATTGAATTAATTTTTACATCATACCTTATTCAATGAAATACCTCTTCTTCCTGCACCTTTTATAGATGATAGGATTATACTTCCTCAAAGTAAAGTAAAAACATAATTTGAATAAAAGTATTATCAAGGAAAGGAAAAACAACTACTATGAATGAGTTTTACAACATACCTTGTTTTGTTGAGATACCTCTCTTTTCTAGGCCTCTTCTAGATGACAGGGCTTCACTTTCTAAAAAAAAAGAGAAACATAATCTGAATAAAAGTATTATCAAAGAAAGGAAAAGCAACTACTATAAATGAGTTTTACAACATACCTTGCATTGTTGAAATACCTCTCTTTTCTAGGCCTCTTCTAGATGACAGGGCTTCACTTTCTAAAAGAAAAGCAGAACATAATTTGAATAAAAGTATTATCAGAGAAAGGAAAAGCAACTACTATGAATGAGTTTTACAACATACCTTGTTTTGATGAAATACCTCTCTTTTCTAGGCCTCTTCTAGATAACAGGGTTTCACTTTCTAAAAGAAAAGGAGAACATAATTTGAATAAAAGTATTATCAAAGAGAGGAAAAGCAACTAATATGAATGAGTTTTACAACATACCTTCTTTTGATGAAATACCTCTCTTTTCTAGGTCTCTTCTAGATTACAGGGCTTCACTTTCTAAAAGAAAAGGAGAATAATTTATAAAAGTATTATAATTTGTAACATAATTTGAATAAAAGTATTTTCAAAGAAAAGAAAAGATACTACTATGAATGAGTTTTACAACATACCTTGTTTTGATGAAATACCTCTCTTTTCTAAGCCTCTTTTAGATGACAGGGCTTCACTTTCTAAAAGAAAAAGAGAAACAAAATTTGAATTTAAGTGTTATAAAAGAAAAGAAAAGCAACTACTATGAATGAGTTATACATCATACCTTGTTTCAATGGAATACCTCTACCGATAATAAGAAACGAATGGCAAAATTTTAAACAAATATGAAATGATCCTACAAAATTAGAAATGAAAATTTCAAAAACTCATACCTCTTTGTATGGATAGGTTTGCAGACCCTTGTTAAGCCAACAAGTTCACCAACATTTTAATTCTTGCTTTCGAGAAAGTTGACCCAAAAGAATAATGAAATGCATTTAACTTATTTTCATTTCATCTAATATTTTGAAGAGCTGAGAGCAATGCAGGGATGAACTAATATAAAAACTGTCTGACGCTTCATGACTTTTCTATTTCTTTAGTAGTTGCAATGGGTTTTAAGGTTAGGAGATTTTAAAGTTGAATTTAGGGTCCGGTCTAAATTCAAAATTTTATTAAGCTCAAAACTAAGGTTAGAATAAGGTTTATAGATAAGTTTATAACTAGTTCAGGGTTATAATTCGACTTCAGGTTTAGGATTTTAGAAACCGTTAGAATTAGGATTTTAAAAAAAGATTAATGTTTAAAAGCAAACACTGTAAGAAATTGAAAAGTACTTTGCAGTCAGTGTGTACATCAAAGTATGGAAAAGCAAGTACTATGAATGAGTCATACAACATACCTTGTTTCAACGGAATACCTCTCTTTTCTGTGTCTCTTTTAAATGACAGTACTTCACTTTCTAAAAGTAAAAGAAACCTAAATTTGATTAAAAGTATTATCAAAGAAAGGAAAAACAAATACTTTGAATGAATTATAAAACATACCTTGTGAAAATGGAATGCCTCTTCTTTTTGCTCCTCTTATAGATGACAGGGATTCACTTTCTAAAAGAAACAGAGCAACATGATTTGAATAACAGTGTTATTAAAGAAAGAAAAACCAACTACAAGTGATGAGTTATACAACTACCTTGTTTCAATGAAATAGCTCTCTATTATATGCCTCTTATAGATGACAGGGCTTCACTTCCTAAAAGAAACAGAGCAACATAATTTGAATAACAGTGTTATTAAAGAAAGGAAAAACAAATTTTATGAATGAGTTATACTACATACCTTGTTATAATGAAATGCCTCTTCTTTTTGCTCCTCTTATAGATAACAGGGCTTTCTTTTCTAAAAGTAAAAGAAAAACAATTTGAATAACAGTGTTTGCAAAGAAAGGAAAAGCAACTACAATGAATAAGTTATACATCATTCCTTGTTACAATGGAATGCCTCTTCTTTTTGCTCCTCTTATAGACGACAGGTCTTTACTTCCTAAAAGAAACAGAGCAACATAATTTGAATAACAGTGTTATTAAGGAAAGGAAAAGCAACTACTATGAATGAGTTATACTACATACCTTGTTTCAATGAAATACTTCTCTTTTCTAGGCCTCTTCTAGATGACAGGGCTTCACTTTCTAAAAAAAAGAGAACATAATCTGAATGAAAGTATTATCAAAGAAAGGAAAAGCAACTACTATGAATGAGTTTTATAACATACCTTGCTTTGTTGAAATACCTTTCTTTTGTAGGCCTCTTCTAGATAACAGGGTTTCACTTTCTAAAAGAGACGGAGAACATAATTTGAATAAAAGTATTATCAAAGAAAGGAAAAGCAACTAATATGAATGAGTTTTACAACATACCTTCTTTTGATGAAATACCTCTCTTTTCTAGGCCTCTTCTAGATTACAGGGCTTCACTTTCTAAAAGAAAAGGAGAATAATTTATAAAAGTATTATAATTTGTAACATAATTTGAATAACAGTATTTTCAAAGAAAAGAAAAGATACTACTATGAATGAGTTTTACAACATACCTTGTTTTGATGAAATACCTCTCTTTTCTAAGCCTCTTTTAGATGACAGGGCTTCACTTTCTAAAAGAAAAAGAGAAACAAAATTTGAATTTAAGTGTTATAAAAGAAAGGAAAAGCAACTAATATGAATGAGTTTTACAACATACCTTCTTTTGATGAAATACCTCTCTTTTCTAGGCTTCTTCTAGATTACAGGGCTTCACTTTCTAAAAGAAAAGGAGAATAATTTATAAAAGTATTATAATTTTTAACATAATTTGAATAAAAGTATTTTCAAAGAAAAGAAAAGATACTACTATGAATGAGTTTTACAACATACCTTGTTTTGATGAAATAACTCTCTTTTCTCAGCCTCTTTTAGATGACAGGGCTTCACTTTCTAAAAGAAAAAGAGAAACAAAATTTGAATTTAAGTGTTATAAAAGAAAAGAAAAGCAACTACTATGAATGAGTTATACATCATACCTTGTTCCAATGGAATACCTCTTCTTCCTGCTCCTCTTATATATTACAGGTCCTTACTTCCTAAAAGAAAAAGAGAAACAATTCGAAGAAAAGTATTTTCAAAGAAAGGAAACCAACTACTAAGAATGATACCTTGTGTCAATGGAAAAATTGTTCTTTCTGCACCTCTTATTTATGACAGTACTTCACTTCCTAAAAGAAAAAGAGAAACAGAATTTGAATAAAATTATTACCAAAGAAAGCAAAACTAACTACTATGAATGATTTATACATCATACCTTGTTTCAATGGAATACCTCTACCGATAATAAGAAACGAATGTTAAAATTTTAAACAAATATGAAATGATCCTACAAAATTAGAAATGAAAATTTCAAAAACTTATACCTCTTTGTATGGATAGGTCTGCAGACCCTTGTTAAGCCAACAAGTTCACCAACATTTTAATTCTTGCTTTCGAGAAAGTTGTCCCAAAAGAATAATGAAATGCATTTAACTTATTTCCATTTCATCTAATATTTTGAAGAGCTGAGAGCAAAGCAAGGATGAACTAATATAAAAACTGTCTGACGCTTCATGACTTTTCTATTTCTTTAGTAGTTGCAATGGGTTTTAAGGTTAGGAGATTTTAAAGTATGAATTTAGGGTCCGGTCTAAATTCAAAATTTTATTAAGCTCAAAACTAAGGTTAGAATAAGGTTTATAGATAAGTTTATAACTAGTTCAGGGTTATAATTCGACTTCAGGTTTAGGATTTTAGAAACCGTTAGAATTAGGATTTTAAAAAAAGATTAATGTTTAAAAGCAAACACTGTAAGAAATTGAAAAGTACTTTGCAGTCAGTGTGTACATCAAAGTATGGAAAAGCAAGTACTATGAATGAGTCATACAACATACCTTGTTTCAACGGAATACCTCTCTTTTCTGTGTCTCTTTTAAATGACAGTACTTCACTTTCTAAAAGTAAAAGAAACCTAAATTTGATTAAAAGTATTATCAAAGAAAGGAAAAACAAATACTTTGAATGAATTATAAAACATACCTTGTGAAAATGGAATGCCTCTTCTTTTTGCTCCTCTTATAGATGACAGGGATTCACTTTCTAAAAGAAACAGAGCAACATGATTTGAATAACAGTGTTATTAAAGAAAGAAAAACCAACTACAAGTGATGAGTTATACAACTACCTTGTTTCAATGAAATAGCTCTCTATTATATGCCTCTTATAGATGACAGGGCTTCACTTCCTAAAAGAAACAGAGCAACATAATTTGAATAACAGTGTTATTAAAGAAAGGAAAAGCAACTACTATGAATGAGTTATACTACATACCTTGTTTCAATGAAATACCTTTCTATTCTATTCCTCTTTTAGATGACAGGGCTTCACATTCTAAAAGTAAAAGAAAAACAATTTGAATAACTGTGTTAGCAAATAAAGGAAAAACAGATACTATGAATGACTTATAAGACATAACTTGCTTCAATGGAATACCTCTTCTTTTTGCTCCTGTTATAGATGACAGGGCTTCACTTTCTAAACGAAAAGAGAAACATAATTTGAATAACAGTGTTAGCAAAGAAAGAAAAAGAAAATACTATTAGTTTATTTTAAAACATACCTCTCTTTTCTGTGTCTCTTTTAGATGACAGGACTTCACTTTCTAAAAGAAAAATAAAGACCTAAATTTGAATAAAAGTATTATCAAAGAAAGGAAAAACAAATACTATGAATGAGTTATACAACATACCTTGTTACAATGGAATGCCTCTTCTTTTTGCTCCTCTTATAGATTACACGGCTTCCTTTTCTAAAAGTAAAAGAGGAACAATTGGAATAACAGTGTTAGCAAAGAAAGGAAAAACATATACTATAAATGAGTTCTAAAACATAACTTGCTTCAATGGAATACCTCTTCTTTTTGCTCCTCTTATAGATGACAGGGCTTCACTTTCTAAAAGAAAAGAGAAACATAAATTTGAATAAAAGTATTATCAAAGAAAGGAAAAACAAATACTATGAATGAGCTATACAACCTACCTTGCTTCATGGAATACCTCTTCTTTTTGCTCCCCTTATATATGCCAGGGCTTCACTTCCTAAAAGACAAATAAAGACCCAAATTTGAATAAAAGTATTATCAAAGAAAGGAAGAGCAACTACTATGAATAAGTTATACATCATACCTTGTTACAATGGAATGCCTCTTCTTTTTGCTCCTTTTATAGACCACAGGTCTTTACTTCCTAAAAGAAACAGAGCAACATAATTTGAATAACAGTGTTATTAAAGAAAGGAAAAGCAACTACTATGAATGAGTAATACTACATACCTTGTTTCAATGAAATACCTTTCTATTCTATTCCTCTTTTAGATGACAGGGCTTCACTTTCTAAAAGAAACAGAAACAAAATTTGAATAACAGTGTTAGCAAAGAAAGGAAAAACAAATGCTATTAATAAGTTATACATCATACCTTGATACAATGGAATTCCTCTTCTCTTTGCTCCTCCTATAGATGACAGGGCTACACTTTCTAAAAGAAAAGGAGAACATAATTTGAATAACAGTGTTAGCAAAGAAAGAAAAAGAAAATTCTATTAGTTTATTTTAAAACATACCTTGTTCCGATGGAATACCTCTCTTTTCTGTGTCTCTTTTAGATGACAGGACTTCACTTTCTAAAAGAAAAATAAAGACCTAAATTTGAATAAAAGTATTATCAAAGAAAGGAAAAACAAATACTATGAATGAGTTATACAACATACCTTGTTACAATGGAATGCCTCTTCTTTTTGCTCCTCTTATAGATAACAGGGCTTTCTTTTCTAAAAGTAAAAGAAAAACAATTTGAATAACAGTGTTTGCAAAGAAAGGAACAGCAACTACTATGAATGAGTTATACATCATACCTTGTTACAATGGAATGCCTCTAATTTTTGCTCTTCTTATGGAGGACAGGTCTTTACTTCCTAAAAGAAACAGAGCAACATAATTTGAATAACAGTGTTATTAAAGAAAGGAAAAACAAATTTTATGAATGAGTTATACTACATACCTTGTTATAATGAAATGCCTCTTCTTTTTGCTCCTCTTATAGATTACAGGGCTTTCTTTTCTAAAAGTAAAAGAAAAACAATTTGAATAACAGTGTTTGCAAAGAAAGGAAAAGCAACTACTATGAATAAGTTATACATCATACCTTGTTACAATGGAATGCCTCATGAAGATGTCTCATGTCTCAAGAAGATACTTGTTGTCTTAAGAGGGTTGGCATATACTGTAACAAGGCCTTTCAAAGACGTGAAAAGACGATAAAACAGTTGAATGCCTCACTGACATGACTTGACAGAACTTAATCAACGTCTCTTTTATATTATTGAATTTTGTAATTTGATTAGTTTTTTTATAGAGTTTTGTATATATTTTGTAAAGAGATATTAATCCAGCTCCATATAGTTAAGCTGGTTAAGGGCCATCTCAGCCTATATACCATTGTTATAAAAAAAAAAAAAATAATGAAATGCCTCTTCTTTTTGCTCCTCTTATAGATTACAAGGCTTTCTTTTCTAAAAGTAAAAGAAAAACAATTTGAATAACAGTGTTTGCAAAGAAAGGAAAAGCAACTACTATGAATAAGTTATACATCATACCTTGTTACAATGGAATGCCTCTTCTTTTTGCTCTTCTTATGGACGACAGGTCTTTACTTCCTAAAAGAAACAGAGCAACATAATTTGAATAACAGTGTTATTAAAGAAAGGAAAAACAAATACTATGAATGAGTTATACTACATACCTTGTTATAATGAAATGCCTCTTCTTTTTGCTCCTATTATAGATTACAGGGCTTTCTTTTCTAAAAGTAAAAGAAAAACAATTTGAATAACAGTGTTTGCAAAGAAAGGAACAGCAACTACTATGAATGAGTTATACAACATACCTTGTTACAATGGAATGTCTCTTCTTTTTGCTCTTCTTATGGACGACAGGTCTTTACTTCCTAAAAGAAACAGAGCAACATAATTTGAATAACAGTGTTATTAAAGAAAGGAAAAACAAATTTTATGAATGAGTTATACTACATACCTTGTTATAATGAAATGCCTCTTCTTTTTGCTCCTCTTATAGATAACAGGGCTTTCTTTTCTAAAAGTAAAAGAAAAACAATTTGAATAACAGTGTTTGCAAAGAAAGGAAAAGCAACTACAATGAATAAGTTATACATCATTCCTTGTTACAATGGAATGCCTCTTCTTTTTGCTCCTCTTATAGACGACAGGTCTTTACTTCCTAAAAGAAACAGAGCAACATAATTTGAATAACAGTGTTATTAAGGAAAGGAAAAGCAACTACTATGAATGAGTTATACTACATACCTTGTTTCAATGAAATACCTCTCTTTTCTAGGCCTCTTCTAGATGACAGGGCTTCACTTTCTAAAAAAAAGAGAACATAATCTGAATGAAAGTATTATCAAAGAAAGGAAAAGCAACTACTATGAATGAGTTTTATAACATACCTTGCTTTGTTGAAATACCTTTCTTTTGTAGGCCTCTTCTAGATAACAGGGTTTCACTTTCTAAAAGAGACGGAGAACATAATTTGAATAAAAGTATTATCAAAGAAAGGAAAAGCAACTAATATGAATGAGTTTTACAACATACCTTCTTTTGATGAAATACCTCTCTTTTCTAGGTCTCTTCTAGATTACAGGGCTTCACTTTCTAAAAGAAAAGGAGAATAATTTATAAAAGTATTATAATTTGTAACATAATTTGAATAACAGTATTTTCAAAGAAAAGAAAAGATACTACTATGAATGAGTTTTACAACATACCTTGTTTTGATGAAATACCTCTCTTTTCTAAGCCTCTTTTAGATGACAGGGCTTCACTTTCTAAAAGAAAAAGAGAAACAAAATTTGAATTTAAGTGTTATAAAAGAAAGGAAAAGCAACTAATATGAATGAGTTTTACAACATACCTTCTTTTGATGAAATACCTCTCTTTTCTAGGCTTCTTCTAGATTACAGGGCTTCACTTTCTAAAAGAAAAGGAGAATAATTTATAAAAGTATTATAATTTTTAACATAATTTGAATAAAAGTATTTTCAAAGAAAAGAAAAGATACTACTATGAATGAGTTTTACAACATACCTTGTTTTGATGAAATAACTCTCTTTTCTAAGCCTCTTTTAGATGACAGGGCTTCACTTTCTAAAAGAAAAAGAGAAACAAAATTTGAATTTAAGTGTTATAAAAGAAAAGAAAAGCAACTACTATGAATGAGTTATACATCATACCTTGTTCCAATGGAATACCTCTTCTTCCTGCTCCTCTTATATATTACAGGTCCTTACTTCCTAAAAGAAAAAGAGAAACAATTCGAAGAAAAGTATTTTCAAAGAAAGGAAACCAACTACTAAGAATGATACCTTGTGTCAATGGAAAAATTGTTCTTTCTGCACCTCTTATTTATGACAGTACTTCACTTCCTAAAAGAAAAAGAGAAACAGAATTTGAATAAAATTATTACCAAAGAAAGGAAAACTAACTACTATGAATGATTTATAAATCATACCTTGTTTCAATGGAATACCTCTACCGATAATAAGAAACGAATGTTAAAATTTTAAACAAATATGAAATGATCCTACAAAATTAGAAATGAAAATTTCAAAAACTTATACTTCTTTGTATGGATAGGTCTGCAGACCCTTGTTAAGCCAACAAGTTCACCAACATTTTAACTCTTGCTTTCGAGAAAGTTGTCCCAAAAGAATAATGAAATGCATTTAACTTATTTCCATTTCATCTAATATTTTGAAGAGCTGAGAGCAAAGCAAGGATGAACTAATATAAAAACTGTCTGACGCTTCATGACTTTTCTATTTCTTTAGTAGTTGCAATGGGTTTTAAGGTTAGGAGATTTTAAAGTTGAATTTAGGGTCCGGTCTAAATTCAAAATTTTATTAAGCTCAAAACTAAGGTTAGAATAAGGTTTATAGATAAGTTTATAACTAGTTCAGGGTTATAATTCGACTTCAGGTTTAGGATTTTAGAAACCGTTAGAATTAGGATTTTAAAAAAAGATTAATGTTTAAAAGCAAACACTGTAAGAAATTGAAAAGTACTTTGCAGTCAGTGTGTACATCAAAGTATGGAAAAGCAAGTACTATGAATGAGTCATACAACATACCTTGTTTCAACGGAATACCTCTCTTTTCTGTGTCTCTTTTAAATGACAGTACTTCACTTTCTAAAAGTAAAAGAAACCTAAATTTGATTAAAAGTATTATCAAAGAAAGGAAAAACAAATACTTTGAATGAATTATAAAACATACCTTGTGAAAATGGAATGCCTCTTCTTTTTGCTCCTCTTATAGATGACAGGGATTCACTTTCTAAAAGAAACAGAGCAACATGATTTGAATAACAGTGTTATTAAAGAAAGAAAAACCAACTACAAGTGATGAGTTATACAACTACCTTGTTTCAATGAAATAGCTCTCTATTATATGCCTCTTATAGATGACAGGGCTTCACTTCCTAAAAGAAACAGAGCAACATAATTTGAATAACAGTGTTATTAAAGAAAGGAAAAGCAACTACTATGAATGAGTTATACTACATACCTTGTTTCAATGAAATACCTTTCTATTCTATTCCTCTTTTAGATGACAGGGCTTCACATTCTAAAAGTAAAAGAAAAACAATTTGAATAACTGTGTTAGCAAATAAAGGAAAAACAGATACTATGAATGACTTATAAGACATAACTTGCTTCAATGGAATACCTCTTCTTTTTGCTCCTGTTATAGATGACAGGGCTTCACTTTCTAAACGAAAAGAGAAACATAATTTGAATAACAGTGTTAGCAAAGAAAGAAAAAGAAAATACTATTAGTTTATTTTAAAACATACCTCTCTTTTCTGTGTCTCTTTTAGATGACAGGACTTCACTTTCTAAAAGAAAAATAAAGACCTAAATTTGAATAAAAGTATTATCAAAGAAAGGAAAAACAAATACTATGAATGAGTTATACAACATACCTTGTTACAATGGAATGCCTCTTCTTTTTGCTCCTCTTATAGATTACACGGCTTCCTTTTCTAAAAGTAAAAGAGGAACAATTGGAATAACAGTGTTAGCAAAGAAAGGAAAAGCAACTACTATGAATAAGTTATACATCATACCTTGTTACAATGGAATGCCTCTTCTTTTTGCTCTTCTTATGGACGACAGGTCTTTACTTCCTAAAAGAAACAGAGCAACATAATTTGAATAACAGTGTTATTAAAGAAAGGAAAAACAAATACTATGAATGAGTTATACTACATACCTTGTTATAATGAAATGCCTCTTCTTTTTGCTCCTATTATAGATTACAGGGCTTTCTTTTCTAAAAGTAAAAGAAAAACAATTTGAATAACAGTGTTTGCAAAGAAAGGAACAGCAACTACTATGAATGAGTTATACAACATACCTTGTTACAATGGAATGTCTCTTCTTTTTGCTCTTCTTATGGACGACAGGTCTTTACTTCCTAAAAGAAACAGAGCAACATAATTTGAATAACAGTGTTATTAAAGAAAGGAAAAACAAATTTTATGAATGAGTTATACTACATACCTTGTTATAATGAAATGCCTCTTCTTTTTGCTCCTCTTATAGATAACAGGGCTTTCTTTTCTAAAAGTAAAAGAAAAACAATTTGAATAACAGTGTTTGCAAAGAAAGGAAAAGCAACTACAATGAATAAGTTATACATCATTCCTTGTTACAATGGAATGCCTCTTCTTTTTGCTCCTCTTATAGACGACAGGTCTTTACTTCCTAAAAGAAACAGAGCAACATAATTTGAATAACAGTGTTATTAAGGAAAGGAAAAGCAACTACTATGAATGAGTTATACTACATACCTTGTTTCAATGAAATACCTCTCTTTTCTAGGCCTCTTCTAGATGACAGGGCTTCACTTTCTAAAAAAAAGAGAACATAATCTGAATGAAAGTATTATCAAAGAAAGGAAAAGCAACTACTATGAATGAGTTTTATAACATACCTTGCTTTGTTGAAATACCTTTCTTTTGTAGGCCTCTTCTAGATAACAGGGTTTCACTTTCTAAAAGAGACGGAGAACATAATTTGAATAAAAGTATTATCAAAGAAAGGAAAAGCAACTAATATGAATGAGTTTTACAACATACCTTCTTTTGATGAAATACCTCTCTTTTCTAGGTCTCTTCTAGATTACAGGGCTTCACTTTCTAAAAGAAAAGGAGAATAATTTATAAAAGTATTATAATTTGTAACATAATTTGAATAACAGTATTTTCAAAGAAAAGAAAAGATACTACTATGAATGAGTTTTACAACATACCTTGTTTTGATGAAATACCTCTCTTTTCTAAGCCTCTTTTAGATGACAGGGCTTCACTTTCTAAAAGAAAAAGAGAAACAAAATTTGAATTTAAGTGTTATAAAAGAAAGGAAAAGCAACTAATATGAATGAGTTTTACAACATACCTTCTTTTGATGAAATACCTCTCTTTTCTAGGCTTCTTCTAGATTACAGGGCTTCACTTTCTAAAAGAAAAGGAGAATAATTTATAAAAGTATTATAATTTTTAACATAATTTGAATAAAAGTATTTTCAAAGAAAAGAAAAGATACTACTATGAATGAGTTTTACAACATACCTTGTTTTGATGAAATAACTCTCTTTTCTAAGCCTCTTTTAGATGACAGGGCTTCACTTTCTAAAAGAAAAAGAGAAACAAAATTTGAATTTAAGTGTTATAAAAGAAAAGAAAAGCAACTACTATGAATGAGTTATACATCATACCTTGTTCCAATGGAATACCTCTTCTTCCTGCTCCTCTTATATATTACAGGTCCTTACTTCCTAAAAGAAAAAGAGAAACAATTCGAAGAAAAGTATTTTCAAAGAAAGGAAACCAACTACTAAGAATGATACCTTGTGTCAATGGAAAAATTGTTCTTTCTGCACCTCTTATTTATGACAGTACTTCACTTCCTAAAAGAAAAAGAGAAACAGAATTTGAATAAAATTATTACCAAAGAAAGGAAAACTAACTACTATGAATGATTTATAAATCATACCTTGTTTCAATGGAATACCTCTACCGATAATAAGAAACGAATGTTAAAATTTTAAACAAATATGAAATGATCCTACAAAATTAGAAATGAAAATTTCAAAAACTTATACCTCTTTGTATGGATAGGTCTGCAGACCCTTGTTAAGCCAACAAGTTCACCAACATTTTAATTCTTGCTTTCGAGAAAGTTGTCCCAAAAGAATAATGAAATGCATTTAACTTATTTCCATTTCATCTAATATTTTGAAGAGCTGAGAGCAAAGCAAGGATGAACTAATATAAAAACTGTCTGACGCTTCATGACTTTTCTATTTCTTTAGTAGTTGCAATGGGTTTTAAGGTTAGGAGATTTTAAAGTTGAATTTAGGGTCCGGTCTAAATTCAAAATTTTATTAAGCTCAAAACTAAGGTTAGAATAAGGTTTATAGATAAGTTTATAACTAGTTCAGGGTTATAATTCGACTTCAGGTTTAGGATTTTAGAAACCGTTAGAATTAGGATTTTAAAAAAAGATTAATGTTTAAAAGCAAACACTGTAAGAAATTGAAAAGTACTTTGCAGTCAGTGTGTACATCAAAGTATGGAAAAGCAAGTACTATGAATGAGTCATACAACATACCTTGTTTCAACGGAATACCTCTCTTTTCTGTGTCTCTTTTAAATGACAGTACTTCACTTTCTAAAAGTAAAAGAAACCTAAATTTGATTAAAAGTATTATCAAAGAAAGGAAAAACAAATACTTTGAATGAATTATAAAACATACCTTGTGAAAATGGAATGCCTCTTCTTTTTGCTCCTCTTATAGATGACAGGGATTCACTTTCTAAAAGAAACAGAGCAACATGATTTGAATAACAGTGTTATTAAAGAAAGAAAAACCAACTACAAGTGATGAGTTATACAACTACCTTGTTTCAATGAAATAGCTCTCTATTATATGCCTCTTATAGATGACAGGGCTTCACTTCCTAAAAGAAACAGAGCAACATAATTTGAATAACAGTGTTATTAAAGAAAGGAAAAGCAACTACTATGAATGAGTTATACTACATACCTTGTTTCAATGAAATACCTTTCTATTCTATTCCTCTTTTAGATGACAGGGCTTCACATTCTAAAAGTAAAAGAAAAACAATTTGAATAACTGTGTTAGCAAATAAAGGAAAAACAGATACTATGAATGACTTATAAGACATAACTTGCTTCAATGGAATACCTCTTCTTTTTGCTCCTGTTATAGATGACAGGGCTTCACTTTCTAAACGAAAAGAGAAACATAATTTGAATAACAGTGTTAGCAAAGAAAGAAAAAGAAAATACTATTAGTTTATTTTAAAACATACCTCTCTTTTCTGTGTCTCTTTTAGATGACAGGACTTCACTTTCTAAAAGAAAAATAAAGACCTAAATTTGAATAAAAGTATTATCAAAGAAAGGAAAAACAAATACTATGAATGAGTTATACAACATACCTTGTTACAATGGAATGCCTCTTCTTTTTGCTCCTCTTATAGATTACACGGCTTCCTTTTCTAAAAGTAAAAGAGGAACAATTGGAATAACAGTGTTAGCAAAGAAAGGAAAAACATATACTATAAATGAGTTCTAAAACATAACTTGCTTCAATGGAATACCTCTTCTTTTTGCTCCTCTTATAGATGACAGGGCTTCACTTTCTAAAAGAAAAGAGAAACATAAATTTGAATAAAAGTATTATCAAAGAAAGGAAAAACAAATACTATGAATGAGCTATACAACCTACCTTGCTTCATGGAATACCTCTTCTTTTTGCTCCCCTTATATATGCCAGGGCTTCACTTCCTAAAAGACAAATAAAGACCCAAATTTGAATAAAAGTATTATCAAAGAAAGGAAAAACAAATACTATGAATGAGTTATACAACATACCTTGTTACAATGAAATGCCTCTTCTTTTTGCTCCTTTGATAGATTACAGAACTTTCTTTTCTAAAAGTAAAAGAGAAACAATTTGAATAAAAGTGTTTGCAAAGAAAGGAAGAGCAACTACTATGAATAAGTTATACATCATACCTTGTTACAATGGAATGCCTCTTCTTTTTGCTCCTTTTATAGACCACAGGTCTTTACTTCCTAAAAGAAACAGAGCAACATAATTTGAATAACAGTGTTATTAAAGAAAGGAAAAGCAACTACTATGAATGAGTAATACTACATACCTTGTTTCAATGAAATACCTTTCTATTCTATTCCTCTTTTAGATGACAGGGCTTCACTTTCTAAAAGAAACAGAAACAAAATTTGAATAACAGTGTTAGCAAAGAAAGGAAAAACAAATGCTATTAATAAGTTATACATCATACCTTGATACAATGGAATTCCTCTTCTCTTTGCTCCTCCTATAGATGACAGGGCTACACTTTCTAAAAGAAAAGGAGAACATAATTTGAATAACAGTGTTAGCAAAGAAAGAAGAAGAAAATTCTATTAGTTTATTTTAAAACATACCTTGTTCCGATGGAATACCTCTCTTTTCTGTGTCTCTTTTAGATGACAGGACTTCACTTTCTAAAAGAAAAATAAAGACCTAAATTTGAATAAAAGTATTATCAAAGAAAGGAAAAACAAATACTATGAATGAGTTATACAACATACCTTGTTACAATGGAATGCCTCTTCTTTTTGCTCCTCTTATAGATAACAGGGCTTTCTTTTCTAAAAGTAAAAGAGAAACAATTTGAATAACAGTGTTTGCAAAGAAAGGAACAGCAACTACTATGAATGAGTTATACATCATACCTTGTTACAATGGAATGCCTCTAATTTTTGCTCTTCTTATGGACGACAGGTCTTTACTTCCTAAAAGAAACAGAGCAACATAATTTGAATAACAGTGTTATTAAAGAAAGGAAAAACAAATTTTATGAATGAGTTATACTACATACCTTGTTATAATGAAATGCCTCTTCTTTTTGCTCCTCTTATAGATTACAGGGCTTTCTTTTCTAAAAGTAAAAGAAAAACAATTCGAATAACAGTGTTTGCAAAGAAAGGAAAAGCAACTACTATGAATAAGTTATACATCATACCTTGTTACAATGGAATGCCTCATGAAGATGTCTCATGTCTCAAGAAGATACTTGTTGTCTTAAGAGGGTTGGCATATACTGTAACAAGGCCTTTCAAAGACGTGAAAAGACGATAAAACAGTTGAATGCCTCACTGACATGACTTGACAGAACTTAATCAACGTCTCTTTTATATTATTGAATTTTGTAATTTGATTAGTTTTTTTATAGAGTTTTGTATATATTTTGTAAAGAGATATTAATCCAGCTCCATATAGTTAAGCTGGTTAAGGGCCATCTCAGCCTATATACCATTGTTATAAAAAAAAAAAAAATAATGAAATGCCTCTTCTTTTTGCTCCTCTTATAGATTACAAGGCTTTCTTTTCTAAAAGTAAAAGAAAAACAATTTGAATAACAGTGTTTGCAAAGAAAGGAAAAGCAACTACTATGAATAAGTTATACATCATACCTTGTTACAATGGAATGCCTCTTCTTTTTGCTCTTCTTATGGACGACAGGTCTTTACTTCCTAAAAGAAACAGAGCAACATAATTTGAATAACAGTGTTATTAAAGAAAGGAAAAACAAATACTATGAATGAGTTATACTACATACCTTGTTATAATGAAATGCCTCTTCTTTTTGCTCCTATTATAGATTACAGGGCTTTCTTTTCTAAAAGTAAAAGAAAAACAATTTGAATAACAGTGTTTGCAAAGAAAGGAACAGCAACTACTATGAATGAGTTATACAACATACCTTGTTACAATGGAATGCCTCTTCTTTTTGCTCTTCTTATGGACGACAGGTCTTTACTTCCTAAAAGAAACAGAGCAACATAATTTGAATAACAGTGTTATTAAAGAAAGGAAAAACAAATTTTATGAATGAGTTATACTACATACCTTGTTATAATGAAATGCCTCTTCTTTTTGCTCCTCTTATAGATAACAGGGCTTTCTTTTCTAAAAGTAAAAGAAAAACAATTTGAATAACAGTGTTTGCAAAGAAAGGAAAAGCAACTACAATGAATAAGTTATACATCATTCCTTGTTACAATGGAATGCCTCTTCTTTTTGCTCCTCTTATAGACGACAGGTCTTTACTTCCTAAAAGAAACAGAGCAACATAATTTGAATAACAGTGTTATTAAGGAAAGGAAAAGCAACTACTATGAATGAGTTATACTACATACCTTGTTTCAATGAAATACCTCTCTTTTCTAGGCCTCTTCTAGATGACAGGGCTTCACTTTCTAAAAAAAAGAGAACATAATCTGAATGAAAGTATTATCAAAGAAAGGAAAAGCAACTACTATGAATGAGTTTTATAACATACCTTGCTTTGTTGAAATACCTTTCTTTTGTAGGCCTCTTCTAGATAACAGGGTTTCACTTTCTAAAAGAGACGGAGAACATAATTTGAATAAAAGTATTATCAAAGAAAGGAAAAGCAACTAATATGAATGAGTTTTACAACATACCTTCTTTTGATGAAATACCTCTCTTTTCTAGGCCTCTTCTAGATTACAGGGCTTCACTTTCTAAAAGAAAAGGAGAATAATTTATAAAAGTATTATAATTTGTAACATAATTTGAATAACAGTATTTTCAAAGAAAAGAAAAGATACTACTATGAATGAGTTTTACAACATACCTTGTTTTGATGAAATACCTCTCTTTTCTAAGCCTCTTTTAGATGACAGGGCTTCACTTTCTAAAAGAAAAAGAGAAACAAAATTTGAATTTAAGTGTTATAAAAGAAAGGAAAAGCAACTAATATGAATGAGTTTTACAACATACCTTCTTTTGATGAAATACCTCTCTTTTCTAGGCTTCTTCTAGATTACAGGGCTTCACTTTCTAAAAGAAAAGGAGAATAATTTATAAAAGTATTATAATTTTTAACATAATTTGAATAAAAGTATTTTCAAAGAAAAGAAAAGATACTACTATGAATGAGTTTTACAACATACCTTGTTTTGATGAAATAACTCTCTTTTCTAAGCCTCTTTTAGATGACAGGGCTTCACTTTCTAAAAGAAAAAGAGAAACCAAATTTGAATTTAAGTGTTATAAAAGAAAAGAAAAGCAACTACTATGAATGAGTTATACATCATACCTTGTTCCAATGGAATACCTCTTCTTCCTGCTCCTCTTATATATTACAGGTCCTTACTTCCTAAAAGAAAAAGAGAAACAATTCGAAGAAAAGTATTTTCAAAGAAAGGAAACCAACTACTAAGAATGATACCTTGTGTCAATGGAAAAATTGTTCTTTCTGCACCTCTTATTTATGACAGTACTTCACTTCCTAAAAGAAAAAGAGAAACAGAATTTGAATAAAATTATTACCAAAGAAAGGAAAACTAACTACTATGAATGATTTATAAATCATACCTTGTTTCAATGGAATACCTCTACCGATAATAAGAAACGAATGTTAAAATTTTAAACAAATATGAAATGATCCTACAAAATTAGAAATGAAAATTTCAAAAACTTATACCTCTTTGTATGGATAGGTCTGCAGACCCTTGTTAAGCCAACAAGTTCACCAACATTTTAATTCTTGCTTTCGAGAAAGTTGTCCCAAAAGAATAATGAAATGCATTTAACTTATTTCCATTTCATCTAATATTTTGAAGAGCTGAGAGCAAAGCAAGGATGAACTAATATAAAAACTGTCTGACGCTTCATGACTTTTCTATTTCTTTAGTAGTTGCAATGGGTTTTAAGGTTAGGAGATTTTAAAGTTGAATTTAGGGTCCGGTCTAAATTCAAAATTTTATTAAGCTCAAAACTAAGGTTAGAATAAGGTTTATAGATAAGTTTATAACTAGTTCAGGGTTATAATTCGACTTCAGGTTTAGGATTTTAGAAACCGTTAGAATTAGGATTTTAAAAAAAGATTAATGTTTAAAAGCAAACACTGTAAGAAATTGAAAAGTACTTTGCAGTCAGTGTGTACATCAAAGTATGGAAAAGCAAGTACTATGAATGAGTCATACAACATACCTCGTTTCAACGGAATACCTCTCTTTTCTGTGTCTCTTTTAAATGACAGTACTTCACTTTCTAAAAGTAAAAGAAACCTAAATTTGATTAAAAGTATTATCAAAGAAAGGAAAAACAAATACTTTGAATGAATTATAAAACATACCTTGTGAAAATGGAATGCCTCTTCTTTTTGCTCCTCTTATAGATGACAGGGATTCACTTTCTAAAAGAAACAGAGCAACATGATTTGAATAACAGTGTTATTAAAGAAAGAAAAACCAACTACAAGTGATGAGTTATACAACTACCTTGTTTCAATGAAATAGCTCTCTATTATATGCCTCTTATAGATGACAGGGCTTCACTTCCTAAAAGAAACAGAGCAACATAATTTGAATAACAGTGTTATTAAAGAAAGGAAAAGCAACTACTATGAATGAGTTATACTACATACCTTGTTTCAATGAAATACCTTTCTATTCTATTCCTCTTTTAGATGACAGGGCTTCACATTCTAAAAGTAAAAGAAAAACAATTTGAATAACTGTGTTAGCAAATAAAGGAAAAACAGATACTATGAATGACTTATAAGACATAACTTGCTTCAATGGAATACCTCTTCTTTTTGCTCCTGTTATAGATGACAGGGCTTCACTTTCTAAACGAAAAGAGAAACATAATTTGAATAACAGTGTTAGCAAAGAAAGAAAAAGAAAATACTATTAGTTTATTTTAAAACATACCTCTCTTTTCTGTGTCTCTTTTAGATGACAGGACTTCACTTTCTAAAAGAAAAATAAAGACCTAAATTTGAATAAAAGTATTATCAAAGAAAGGAAAAACAAATACTATGAATGAGTTATACCACATACCTTGTTACAATGGAATGCCTCTTCTTTTTGCTCCTCTTATAGATTACACGGCTTCCTTTTCTAAAAGTAAAAGAGGAACAATTGGAATAACAGTGTTAGCAAAGAAAGGAAAAACATATACTATAAATGAGTTCTAAAACATAACTTGCTTCAATGGAATACCTCTTCTTTTTGCTCCTCTTATAGATGACAGGGCTTCACTTTCTAAAAGAAAAGAGAAACATAAATTTGAATAAAAGTATTATCAAAGAAAGGAAAAACAAATACTATGAATGAGCTATACAACCTACCTTGCTTCATGGAATACCTCTTCTTTTTGCTCCCCTTATATATGCCAGGGCTTCACTTCCTAAAAGACAAATAAAGACCCAAATTTGAATAAAAGTATTATCAAAGAAAGGAAAAACAAATACTATGAATGAGTTATACAACATACCTTGTTACAATGAAATGCCTCTTCTTTTTGCTCCTCTGATAGATTACAGAACTTTCTTTTCTAAAAGTAAAAGAGAAACAATTTGAATAAAAGTGTTTGCAAAGAAAGGAAGAGCAACTACTATGAATAAGTTATACATCATACCTTGTTACAATGGAATGCCTCTTCTTTTTGCTCCTTTTATAGACCACAGGTCTTTACTTCCTAAAAGAAACAGAGCAACATAATTTGAATAACAGTGTTATTAAAGAAAGGAAAAGCAACTACTATGAATGAGTAATACTACATACCTTGTTTCAATGAAATACCTTTCTATTCTATTCCTCTTTTAGATGACAGGGCTTCACTTTCTAAAAGAAACAGAAACAAAATTTGAATAACAGTGTTAGCAAAGAAAGGAAAAACAAATGCTATTAATAAGTTATACATCATACCTTGATACAATGGAATTCCTCTTCTCTTTGCTCCTCCTATAGATGACAGGGCTACACTTTCTAAAAGAAAAGGAGAACATAATTTGAATAACAGTGTTAGCAAAGAAAGAAGAAGAAAATTCTATTAGTTTATTTTAAAACATACCTTGTTCCGATGGAATACCTCTCTTTTCTGTGTCTCTTTTAGATGACAGGACTTCACTTTCTAAAAGAAAAATAAAGACCTAAATTTGAATAAAAGTATTGTCAAAGAAAGGAAAAACAAATACTATGAATGAGTTATACAACATACCTTGTTACAATGGAATGCCTCTTCTTTTTGCTCCTCTTATAGATAACAGGGCTTTCTTTTCTAAAAGTAAAAGAGAAACAATTTGAATAACAGTGTTTGCAAAGAAAGGAACAGCAACTACTATGAATGAGTTATACATCATACCTTGTTACAATGGAATGCCTCTAATTTTTGCTCTTCTTATGGACGACAGGTCTTTACTTCCTAAAAGAAACAGAGCAACATAATTTGAATAACAGTGTTATTAAAGAAAGGAAAAACAAATTTTATGAATGAGTTATACTACATACCTTGTTATAATGAAATGCCTCTTCTTTTTGCTCCTCTTATAGATTACAGGGCTTTCTTTTCTAAAAGTAAAAGAAAAACAATTTGAATAACAGTGTTTGCAAAGAAAGGAAAAGCAACTACTATGAATAAGTTATACATCATACCTTGTTACAATGGAATGCCTCATGAAGATGTCTCATGTCTCAAGAAGATACTTGTTGTCTTAAGAGGGTTGGCATATACTGTAACAAGGCCTTTCAAAGACGTGAAAAGACGATAAAACAGTTGAATGCCTCACTGACATGACTTGACAGAACTTAATCAACGTCTCTTTTATATTATTGAATTTTGTAATTTGATTAGTTTTTTTATAGAGTTTTGTATATATTTTGTAAAGAGATATTAATCCAGCTCCATATAGTTAAGCTGGTTAAGGGCCATCTCAGCCTATATACCATTGTTATAAAAAAAAAAAAAATAATGAAATGCCTCTTCTTTTTGCTCCTCTTATAGATTACAAGGCTTTCTTTTCTAAAAGTAAAAGAAAAACAATTTGAATAACAGTGTTTGCAAAGAAAGGAAAAGCAACTACTATGAATAAGTTATACATCATACCTTGTTACAATGGAATGCCTCTTCTTTTTGCTCTTCTTATGGACGACAGGTCTTTACTTCCTAAAAGAAACAGAGCAACATAATTTGAATAACAGTGTTATTAAAGAAAGGAAAAACAAATACTATGAATGAGTTATACTACATACCTTGTTATAATGAAATGCCTCTTCTTTTTGCTCCTATTATAGATTACAGGGCTTTCTTTTCTAAAAGTAAAAGAAAAACAATTTGAATAACAGTGTTTGCAAAGAAAGGAACAGCAACTACTATGAATGAGTTATACAACATACCTTGTTACAATGGAATGCCTCTTCTTTTTGCTCTTCTTATGGACGACAGGTCTTTACTTCCTAAAAGAAACAGAGCAACATAATTTGAATAACAGTGTTATTAAAGAAAGGAAAAACAAATTTTATGAATGAGTTATACTACATACCTTGTTATAATGAAATGCCTCTTCTTTTTGCTCCTCTTATAAAAAACCATGGCTTTCTTTTCTAAAAGTAAAAGAAAAACAATTTGAATAACAGTGTTTGCAAAGAAAGGAAAAGCAACTACAATGAATAAGTTATACATCATTCCTTGTTACAATGGAATGCCTCTTCTTTTTGCTCCTCTTATAGACGACAGGTCTTTACTTCCTAAAAGAAACAGAGCAACATAATTTGAATAACAGTGTTATTAAGGAAAGGAAAAGCAACTACTATGAATGAGTTATACTACATACCTTGTTTCAATGAAATACCTCTCTTTTCTAGGCCTCTTCTAGATGACAGGGCTTCACTTTCTAAAAAAAAGAGAACATAATCTGAATGAAAGTATTATCAAAGAAAGGAAAAGCAACTACTATGAATGAGTTTTATAACATACCTTGCTTTGTTGAAATACCTTTCTTTTGTAGGCCTCTTCTAGATAACAGGGTTTCACTTTCTAAAAGAGACGGAGAACATAATTTGAATAAAAGTATTATCAAAGAAAGGAAAAGCAACTAATATGAATGAGTTTTACAACATACCTTCTTTTGATGAAATACCTCTCTTTTCTAGGCCTCTTCTAGATTACAGGGCTTCACTTTCTAAAAGAAAAGGAGAATAATTTATAAAAGTATTATAATTTGTAACATAATTTGAATAACAGTATTTTCAAAGAAAAGAAAAGATACTACTATGAATGAGTTTTACAACATACCTTGTTTTGATGAAATACCTCTCTTTTCTAAGCCTCTTTTAGATGACAGGGCTTCACTTTCTAAAAGAAAAAGAGAAACAAAATTTGAATTTAAGTGTTATAAAAGAAAGGAAAAGCAACTAATATGAATGAGTTTTACAACATACCTTCTTTTGATGAAATACCTCTCTTTTCTAGGCTTCTTCTAGATTACAGGGCTTCACTTTCTAAAAGAAAAGGAGAATAATTTATAAAAGTATTATAATTTTTAACATAATTTGAATAAAAGTATTTTCAAAGAAAAGAAAAGATACTACTATGAATGAGTTTTACAACATACCTTGTTTTGATGAAATAACTCTCTTTTCTAAGCCTCTTTTAGATGACAGGGCTTCACTTTCTAAAAGAAAAAGAGAAACAAAATTTGAATTTAAGTGTTATAAAAGAAAAGAAAAGCAACTACTATGAATGAGTTATACATCATACCTTGTTCCAATGGAATACCTCTTCTTCCTGCTCCTCTTATATATTACAGGTCCTTACTTCCTAAAAGAAAAAGAGAAACAATTCGAAGAAAAGTATTTTCAAAGAAAGGAAACCAACTACTAAGAATGATACCTTGTGTCAATGGAAAAATTGTTCTTTCTGCACCTCTTATTTATGACAGTACTTCACTTCCTAAAAGAAAAAGAGAAACAGAATTTGAATAAAATTATTACCAAAGAAAGGAAAACTAACTACTATGAATGATTTATAAATCATACCTTGTTTCAATGGAATACCTCTACCGATAATAAGAAACGAATGTTAAAATTTTAAACAAATATGAAATGATCCTACAAAATTAGAAATGAAAATTTCAAAAACTTATACCTCTTTGTATGGATAGGTCTGCAGACCCTTGTTAAGCCAACAAGTTCACCAACATTTTAATTCTTGCTTTCGAGAAAGTTGTCCCAAAAGAATAATGAAATGCATTTAACTTATTTCCATTTCATCTAATATTTTGAAGAGCTGAGAGCAAAGCAAGGATGAACTAATATAAAAACTGTCTGACGCTTCATGACTTTTCTATTTCTTTAGTAGTTGCAATGGGTTTTAAGGTTAGGAGATTTTAAAGTTGAATTTAGGGTCCGGTCTAAATTCAAAATTTTATTAAGCTCAAAACTAAGGTTAGAATAAGGTTTATAGATAAGTTTATAACTAGTTCAGGGTTATAATTCGACTTCAGGTTTAGGATTTTAGAAACCGTTAGAATTAGGATTTTAAAAAAAGATTAATGTTTAAAAGCAAACACTGTAAGAAATTGAAAAGTACTTTGCAGTCAGTGTGTACATCAAAGTATGGAAAAGCAAGTACTATGAATGAGTCATACAACATACCTTGTTTCAACGGAATACCTCTCTTTTCTGTGTCTCTTTTAAATGACAGTACTTCACTTTCTAAAAGTAAAAGAAACCTAAATTTGATTAAAAGTATTATCAAAGAAAGGAAAAACAAATACTTTGAATGAATTATAAAACATACCTTGTGAAAATGGAATGCCTCTTCTTTTTGCTCCTCTTATAGATGACAGGGATTCACTTTCTAAAAGAAACAGAGCAACATGATTTGAATAACAGTGTTATTAAAGAAAGAAAAACCAACTACAAGTGATGAGTTATACAACTACCTTGTTTCAATGAAATAGCTCTCTATTATATGCCTCTTATAGATGACAGGGCTTCACTTCCTAAAAGAAACAGAGCAACATAATTTGAATAACAGTGTTATTAAAGAAAGGAAAAGCAACTACTATGAATGAGTTATACTACATACCTTGTTTCAATGAAATACCTTTCTATTCTATTCCTCTTTTAGATGACAGGGCTTCACATTCTAAAAGTAAAAGAAAAACAATTTGAATAACTGTGTTAGCAAATAAAGGAAAAACAGATACTATGAATGACTTATAAGACATAACTTGCTTCAATGGAATACCTCTTCTTTTTGCTCCTGTTATAGATGACAGGGCTTCACTTTCTAAACGAAAAGAGAAACATAATTTGAATAACAGTGTTAGCAAAGAAAGAAAAAGAAAATACTATTAGTTTATTTTAAAACATACCTCTCTTTTCTGTGTCTCTTTTAGATGACAGGACTTCACTTTCTAAAAGAAAAATAAAGACCTAAATTTGAATAAAAGTATTATCAAAGAAAGGAAAAACAAATACTATGAATGAGTTATACAACATACCTTGTTACAATGGAATGCCTCTTCTTTTTGCTCCTCTTATAGATTACACGGCTTCCTTTTCTAAAAGTAAAAGAGGAACAATTGGAATAACAGTGTTAGCAAAGAAAGGAAAAACATATACTATAAATGAGTTCTAAAACATAACTTGCTTCAATGGAATACCTCTTCTTTTTGCTCCTCTTATAGATGACAGGGCTTCACTTTCTAAAAGAAAAGAGAAACATAAATTTGAATAAAAGTATTATCAAAGAAAGGAAAAACAAATACTATGAATGAGCTATACAACCTACCTTGCTTCATGGAATACCTCTTCTTTTTGCTCCCCTTATATATGCCAGGGCTTCACTTCCTAAAAGACAAATAAAGACCCAAATTTGAATAAAAGTATTATCAAAGAAAGGAAAAACAAATACTATGAATGAGTTATACAACATACCTTGTTACAATGAAATGCCTCTTCTTTTTGCTCCTCTGATAGATTACAGAACTTTCTTTTCTAAAAGTAAAAGAGAAACAATTTGAATAAAAGTGTTTGCAAAGAAAGGAAGAGCAACTACTATGAATAAGTTATACATCATACCTTGTTACAATGGAATGCCTCTTCTTTTTGCTCCTTTTATAGACCACAGGTCTTTACTTCCTAAAAGAAACAGAGCAACATAATTTGAATAACAGTGTTATTAAAGAAAGGAAAAGCAACTACTATGAATGAGTAATACTACATACCTTGTTTCAATGAAATACCTTTCTATTCTATTCCTCTTTTAGATGACAGGGCTTCACTTTCTAAAAGAAACAGAAACAAAATTTGAATAACAGTGTTAGCAAAGAAAGGAAAAACAAATGCTATTAATAAGTTATACATCATACCTTGATACAATGGAATTCCTCTTCTCTTTGCTCCTCCTATAGATGACAGGGCTACACTTTCTAAAAGAAAAGGAGAACATAATTTGAATAACAGTGTTAGCAAAGAAAGAAGAAGAAAATTCTATTAGTTTATTTTAAAACATACCTTGTTCCGATGGAATACCTCTCTTTTCTGTGTCTCTTTTAGATGACAGGACTTCACTTTCTAAAAGAAAAATAAAGACCTAAATTTGAATAAAAGTATTATCAAAGAAAGGAAAAACAAATACTATGAATGAGTTATACAACATACCTTGTTACAATGGAATGCCTCTTCTTTTTGCTCCTCTTATAGATAACAGGGCTTTCTTTTCTAAAAGTAAAAGAGAAACAATTTGAATAACAGTGTTTGCAAAGAAAGGAACAGCAACTACTATGAATGAGTTATACATCATACCTTGTTACAATGGAATGCCTCTAATTTTTGCTCTTCTTATGGACGACAGGTCTTTACTTCCTAAAAGAAACAGAGCAACATAATTTGAATAACAGTGTTATTAAAGAAAGGAAAAACAAATTTTATGAATGAGTTATACTACATACCTTGTTATAATGAAATGCCTCTTCTTTTTGCTCCTCTTATAGATTACAGGGCTTTCTTTTCTAAAAGTAAAAGAAAAACAATTTGAATAACAGTGTTTGCAAAGAAAGGAAAAGCAACTACTATGAATAAGTTATACATCATACCTTGTTACAATGGAATGCCTCATGAAGATGTCTCATGTCTCAAGAAGATACTTGTTGTCTTAAGAGGGTTGGCATATACTGTAACAAGGCCTTTCAAAGACGTGAAAAGACGATAAAACAGTTGAATGCCTCACTGACATGACTTGACAGAACTTAATCAACGTCTCTTTTATATTATTGAATTTTGTAATTTGATTAGTTTTTTTATAGAGTTTTGTATATATTTTGTAAAGAGATATTAATCCAGCTCCATATAGTTAAGCTGGTTAAGGGCCATCTCAGCCTATATACCATTGTTATAAAAAAAAAAAAAATAATGAAATGCCTCTTCTTTTTGCTCCTCTTATAGATTACAAGGCTTTCTTTTCTAAAAGTAAAAGAAAAACAATTTGAATAACAGTGTTTGCAAAGAAAGGAAAAGCAACTACTATGAATAAGTTATACATCATACCTTGTTACAATGGAATGCCTCTTCTTTTTGCTCTTCTTATGGACGACAGGTCTTTACTTCCTAAAAAAAACAGAGCAACATAATTTGAATAACAGTGTTATTAAAGAAAGGAAAAACAAATACTATGAATGAGTTATACTACATACCTTGTTATAATGAAATGCCTCTTCTTTTTGCTCCTATTATAGATTACAGGGCTTTCTTTTCTAAAAGTAAAAGAAAAACAATTTGAATAACAGTGTTTGCAAAGAAAGGAACAGCAACTACTATGAATGAGTTATACAACATACCTTGTTACAATGGAATGCCTCTTCTTTTTGCTCTTCTTATGGACGACAGGTCTTTACTTCCTAAAAGAAACAGAGCAACATAATTTGAATAACAGTGTTATTAAAGAAAGGAAAAACAAATTTTATGAATGAGTTATACTACATACCTTGTTATAATGAAATGCCTCTTCTTTTTGCTCCTCTTATAGATAACAGGGCTTTCTTTTCTAAAAGTAAAAGAAAAACAATTTGAATAACAGTGTTTGCAAAGAAAGGAAAAGCAACTACAATGAATAAGTTATACATCATTCCTTGTTACAATGGAATGCCTCTTCTTTTTGCTCCTCTTATAGACGACAGGTCTTTACTTCCTAAAAGAAACAGAGCAACATAATTTGAATAACAGTGTTATTAAGGAAAGGAAAAGCAACTACTATGAATGAGTTATACTACATACCTTGTTTCAATGAAATACCTCTCTTTTCTAGGCCTCTTCTAGATGACAGGGCTTCACTTTCTAAAAAAAAGAGAACATAATCTGAATGAAAGTATTATCAAAGAAAGGAAAAGCAACTACTATGAATGAGTTTTATAACATACCTTGCTTTGTTGAAATACCTTTCTTTTGTAGGCCTCTTCTAGATAACAGGGTTTCACTTTCTAAAAGAGACGGAGAACATAATTTGAATAAAAGTATTATCAAAGAAAGGAAAAGCAACTAATATGAATGAGTTTTACAACATACCTTCTTTTGATGAAATACCTCTCTTTTCTAGGCCTCTTCTAGATTGCAGGGCTTCACTTTCTAAAAGAAAAGGAGAATAATTTATAAAAGTATTATAATTTGTAACATAATTTGAATAACAGTATTTTCAAAGAAAAGAAAAGATACTACTATGAATGAGTTTTACAACATACCTTGTTTTGATGAAATACCTCTCTTTTCTAAGCCTCTTTTAGATGACAGGGCTTCACTTTCTAAAAGAAAAAGAGAAACAAAATTTGAATTTAAGTGTTATAAAAGAAAGGAAAAGCAACTAATATGAATGAGTTTTACAACATACCTTCTTTTGATGAAATACCTCTCTTTTCTAGGCTTCTTCTAGATTACAGGGCTTCACTTTCTAAAAGAAAAGGAGAATAATTTATAAAAGTATTATAATTTTTAACATAATTTGAATAAAAGTATTTTCAAAGAAAAGAAAAGATACTACTATGAATGAGTTTTACAACATACCTTGTTTTGATGAAATAACTCTCTTTTCTAAGCCTCTTTTAGATGACAGGGCTTCACTTTCTAAAAGAAAAAGAGAAACAAAATTTGAATTTAAGTGTTATAAAAGAAAAGAAAAGCAACTACTATGAATGAGTTATACATCATACCTTGTTCCAATGGAATACCTCTTCTTCCTGCTCCTCTTATATATTACAGGTCCTTACTTCCTAAAAGAAAAAGAGAAACAATTCGAAGAAAAGTATTTTCAAAGAAAGGAAACCAACTACTAAGAATGATACCTTGTGTCAATGGAAAAATTGTTCTTTCTGCACCTCTTATTTATGACAGTACTTCACTTCCTAAAAGAAAAAGAGAAACAGAATTTGAATAAAATTATTACCAAAGAAAGGAAAACTAACTACTATGAATGATTTATAAATCATACCTTGTTTCAATGGAATACCTCTACCGATAATAAGAAACGAATGTTAAAATTTTAAACAAATATGAAATGATCCTACAAAATTAGAAATGAAAATTTCAAAAACTTATACCTCTTTGTATGGATAGGTCTGCAGACCCTTGTTAAGCCAACAAGTTCACCAACATTTTAATTCTTGCTTTCGAGAAAGTTGTCCCAAAAGAATAATGAAATGCATTTAACTTATTTCCATTTCATCTAATATTTTGAAGAGCTGAGAGCAAAGCAAGGATGAACTAATATAAAAACTGTCTGACGCTTCATGACTTTTCTATTTCTTTAGTAGTTGCAATGGGTTTTAAGGTTAGGAGATTTTAAAGTTGAATTTAGGGTCCGGTCTAAATTCAAAATTTTATTAAGCTCAAAACTAAGGTTAGAATAAGGTTTATAGATAAGTTTATAACTAGTTCAGGGTTATAATTCGACTTCAGGTTTAGGATTTTAGAAACCGTTAGAATTAGGATTTTAAAAAAAGATTAATGTTTAAAAGCAAACACTGTAAGAAATTGAAAAGTACTTTGCAGTCAGTGTGTACATCAAAGTATGGAAAAGCAAGTACTATGAATGAGTCATACAACATACCTCGTTTCAACGGAATACCTCTCTTTTCTGTGTCTCTTTTAAATGACAGTACTTCACTTTCTAAAAGTAAAAGAAACCTAAATTTGATTAAAAGTATTATCAAAGAAAGGAAAAACAAATACTTTGAATGAATTATAAAACATACCTTGTGAAAATGGAATGCCTCTTCTTTTTGCTCCTCTTATAGATGACAGGGATTCACTTTCTAAAAGAAACAGAGCAACATGATTTGAATAACAGTGTTATTAAAGAAAGAAAAACCAACTACAAGTGATGAGTTATACAACTACCTTGTTTCAATGAAATAGCTCTCTATTATATGCCTCTTATAGATGACAGGGCTTCACTTCCTAAAAGAAACAGAGCAACATAATTTGAATAACAGTGTTATTAAAGAAAGGAAAAGCAACTACTATGAATGAGTTATACTACATACCTTGTTTCAATGAAATACCTTTCTATTCTATTCCTCTTTTAGATGACAGGGCTTCACATTCTAAAAGTAAAAGAAAAACAATTTGAATAACTGTGTTAGCAAATAAAGGAAAAACAGATACTATGAATGACTTATAAGACATAACTTGCTTCAATGGAATACCTCTTCTTTTTGCTCCTGTTATAGATGACAGGGCTTCACTTTCTAAACGAAAAGAGAAACATAATTTGAATAACAGTGTTAGCAAAGAAAGAAAAAGAAAATACTATTAGTTTATTTTAAAACATACCTCTCTTTTCTGTGTCTCTTTTAGATGACAGGACTTCACTTTCTAAAAGAAAAATAAAGACCTAAATTTGAATAAAAGTATTATCAAAGAAAGAAAAACAAATACTATGAATGAGTTATACAACATACCTTGTTACAATGGAATGCCTCTTCTTTTTGCTCCTCTTATAGATTACACGGCTTCCTTTTCTAAAAGTAAAAGAGGAACAATTGGAATAACAGTGTTAGCAAAGAAAGGAAAAACATATACTATAAATGAGTTCTAAAACATAACTTGCTTCAATGGAATACCTCTTCTTTTTGCTCCTCTTATAGATGACAGGGCTTCACTTTCTAAAAGAAAAGAGAAACATAAATTTGAATAAAAGTATTATCAAAGAAAGGAAAAACAAATACTATGAATGAGCTATACAACCTACCTTGCTTCATGGAATACCTCTTCTTTTTGCTCCCCTTATATATGCCAGGGCTTCACTTCCTAAAAGACAAATAAAGACCCAAATTTGAATAAAAGTATTATCAAAGAAAGGAAAAACAAATACTATGAATGAGTTATACAACATACCTTGTTACAATGAAATGCCTCTTCTTTTTGCTCCTCTGATAGATTACAGAACTTTCTTTTCTAAAAGTAAAAGAGAAACAATTTGAATAAAAGTGTTTGCAAAGAAAGGAAGAGCAACTACTATGAATAAGTTATACATCATACCTTGTTACAATGGAATGCCTCTTCTTTTTGCTCCTTTTATAGACCACAGGTCTTTACTTCCTAAAAGAAACAGAGCAACATAATTTGAATAACAGTGTTATTAAAGAAAGGAAAAGCAACTACTATGAATGAGTAATACTACATACCTTGTTTCAATGAAATACCTTTCTATTCTATTCCTCTTTTAGATGACAGGGCTTCACTTTCTAAAAGAAACAGAAACAAAATTTGAATAACAGTGTTAGCAAAGAAAGGAAAAACAAATGCTATTAATAAGTTATACATCATACCTTGATACAATGGAATTCCTCTTCTCTTTGCTCCTCCTATAGATGACAGGGCTACACTTTCTAAAAGAAAAGGAGAACATAATTTGAATAACAGTGTTAGCAAAGAAAGAAAAAGAAAATTCTATTAGTTTATTTTAAAACATACCTTGTTCCGATGGAAAACCTCTCTTTTCTGTGTCTCTTTTAGATGACAGGACTTCACTTTCTAAAAGAAAAATAAAGACCTAAATTTGAATAAAAGTATTATCAAAGAAAGGAAAAACAAATACTATGAATGAGTTATACAACATACCTTGTTACAATGGAATGCCTCTTCTTTTTGCTCCTCTTATAGATAACAGGGCTTTCTTTTCTAAAAGTAAAAGAGAAACAATTTGAATAACAGTGTTTGCAAAGAAAGGAACAGCAACTACTATGAATGAGTTATACATCATACCTTGTTACAATGGAATGCCTCTAATTTTTGCTCTTCTTATGGACGACAGGTCTTTACTTCCTAAAAGAAACAGAGCAACATAATTTGAATAACAGTGTTATTAAAGAAAGGAAAAACAAATTTTATGAATGAGTTATACTACATACCTTGTTATAATGAAATGCCTCTTCTTTTTGCTCCTCTTATAGATTACAGGGCTTTCTTTTCTAAAAGTAAAAGAAAAACAATTTGAATAACAGTGTTTGCAAAGAAAGGAAAAGCAACTACTATGAATAAGTTATACATCATACCTTGTTACAATGGAATGCCTCATGAAGATGTCTCATGTCTCAAGAAGATACTTGTTGTCTTAAGAGGGTTGGCATATACTGTAACAAGGCCTTTCAAAGACGTGAAAAGACGATAAAACAGTTGAATGCCTCACTGACATGACTTGACAGAACTTAATCAACGTCTCTTTTATATTATTGAATTTTGTAATTTGATTAGTTTTTTTATAGAGTTTTGTATATATTTTGTAAAGAGATATTAATCCAGCTCCATATAGTTAAGCTGGTTAAGGGCCATCTCAGCCTATATACCATTGTTATAAAAAAAAAAAAAATAATGAAATGCCTCTTCTTTTTGCTCCTCTTATAGATTACAAGGCTTTCTTTTCTAAAAGTAAAAGAAAAACAATTTGAATAACAGTGTTTGCAAAGAAAGGAAAAGCAACTACTATGAATAAGTTATACATCATACCTTGTTACAATGGAATGCCTCTTCTTTTTGCTCTTCTTATGGACGACAGGTCTTTACTTCCTAAAAGAAACAGAGCAACATAATTTGAATAACAGTGTTATTAAAGAAAGGAAAAACAAATACTATGAATGAGTTATACTACATACCTTGTTATAATGAAATGCCTCTTCTTTTTGCTCCTATTATAGATTACAGGGCTTTCTTTTCTAAAAGTAAAAGAAAAACAATTTGAATAACAGTGTTTGCAAAGAAAGGAACAGCAACTACTATGAATGAGTTATACAACATACCTTGTTACAATGGAATGCCTCTTCTTTTTGCTCTTCTTATGGACGACAGGTCTTTACTTCCTAAAAGAAACAGAGCAACATAATTTGAATAACAGTGTTATTAAAGAAAGGAAAAACAAATTTTATGAATGAGTTATACTACATACCTTGTTATAATGAAATGCCTCTTCTTTTTGCTCCTCTTATAGATAACAGGGCTTTCTTTTCTAAAAGTAAAAGAAAAACAATTTGAATAACAGTGTTTGCAAAGAAAGGAAAAGCAACTACAATGAATAAGTTATACATCATTCCTTGTTACAATGGAATGCCTCTTCTTTTTGCTCCTCTTATAGACGACAGGTCTTTACTTCCTAAAAGAAACAGAGCAACATAATTTGAATAACAGTGTTATTAAGGAAAGGAAAAGCAACTACTATGAATGAGTTATACTACATACCTTGTTTCAATGAAATACCTCTCTTTTCTAGGCCTCTTCTAGATGACAGGGCTTCACTTTCTAAAAAAAAGAGAACATAATCTGAATGAAAGTATTATCAAAGAAAGGAAAAGCAACTACTATGAATGAGTTTTATAACATACCTTGCTTTGTTGAAATACCTTTCTTTTGTAGGCCTCTTCTAGATAACAGGGTTTCACTTTCTAAAAGAGACGGAGAACATAATTTGAATAAAAGTATTATCAAAGAAAGGAAAAGCAACTAATATGAATGAGTTTTACAACATACCTTCTTTTGATGAAATACCTCTCTTTTCTAGGCCTCTTCTAGATTACAGGGCTTCACTTTCTAAAAGAAAAGGAGAATAATTTATAAAAGTATTATAATTTGTAACATAATTTGAATAACAGTATTTTCAAAGAAAAGAAAAGATACTACTATGAATGAGTTTTACAACATACCTTGTTTTGATGAAATACCTCTCTTTTCTAAGCCTCTTTTAGATGACAGGGCTTCACTTTCTAAAAGAAAAAGAGAAACAAAATTTGAATTTAAGTGTTATAAAAGAAAGGAAAAGCAACTAATATGAATGAGTTTTACAACATACCTTCTTTTGATGAAATACCTCTCTTTTCTAGGCTTCTTCTAGATTACAGGGCTTCACTTTCTAAAAGAAAAGGAGAATAATTTATAAAAGTATTATAATTTTTAACATAATTTGAATAAAAGTATTTTCAAAGAAAAGAAAAGATACTACTATGAATGAGTTTTACAACATACCTTGTTTTGATGAAATAACTCTCTTTTCTAAGCCTCTTTTAGATGACAGGGCTTCACTTTCTAAAAGAAAAAGAGAAACAAAATTTGAATTTAAGTGTTATAAAAGAAAAGAAAAGCAACTACTATGAATGAGTTATACATCATACCTTGTTCCAATGGAATACCTCTTCTTCCTGCTCCTCTTATATATTACAGGTCCTTACTTCCTAAAAGAAAAAGAGAAACAATTCGAAGAAAAGTATTTTCAAAGAAAGGAAACCAACTACTAAGAATGATACCTTGTGTCAATGGAAAAATTGTTCTTTCTGCACCTCTTATTTATGACAGTACTTCACTTCCTAAAAGAAAAAGAGAAACAGAATTTGAATAAAATTATTACCAAAGAAAGCAAAACTAACTACTATGAATGATTTATACATCATACCTTGTTTCAATGGAATACCTCTACCGATAATAAGAAACGAATGTTAAAATTTTAAACAAATATGAAATGATCCTACAAAATTAGAAATGAAAATTTCAAAAACTTATACCTCTTTGTATGGATAGGTCTGCAGACCCTTGTTAAGCCAACAAGTTCACCAACATTTTAATTCTTGCTTTCGAGAAAGTTGTCCCAAAAGAATAATGAAATGCATTTAACTTATTTCCATTTCATCTAATATTTTGAAGAGCTGAGAGCAAAGCAAGGATGAACTAATATAAAAACTGTCTGACGCTTCATGACTTTTCTATTTCTTTAGTAGTTGCAATGGGTTTTAAGGTTAGGAGATTTTAAAGTTGAATTTAGGGTCCGGTCTAAATTCAAAATTTTATTAAGCTCAAAACTAAGGTTAGAATAAGGTTTATAGATAAGTTTATAACTAGTTCAGGGTTATAATTCGACTTCAGGTTTAGGATTTTAGAAACCGTTAGAATTAGGATTTTAAAAAAAGATTAATGTTTAAAAGCAAACACTGTAAGAAATTGAAAAGTACTTTGCAGTCAGTGTGTACATCAAAGTATGGAAAAGCAAGTACTATGAATGAGTCATACAACATACCTTGTTTCAACGGAATACCTCTCTTTTCTGTGTCTCTTTTAAATGACAGTACTTCACTTTCTAAAAGTAAAAGAAACCTAAATTTGATTAAAAGTATTATCAAAGAAAGGAAAAACAAATACTTTGAATGAATTATAAAACATACCTTGTGAAAATGGAATGCCTCTTCTTTTTGCTCCTCTTATAGATGACAGGGATTCACTTTCTAAAAGAAACAGAGCAACATGATTTGAATAACAGTGTTATTAAAGAAAGAAAAACCAACTACAAGTGATGAGTTATACAACTACCTTGTTTCAATGAAATAGCTCTCTATTATATGCCTCTTATAGATGACAGGGCTTCACTTCCTAAAAGAAACAGAGCAACATAATTTGAATAACAGTGTTATTAAAGAAAGGAAAAGCAACTACTATGAATGAGTTATACTACATACCTTGTTTCAATGAAATACCTTTCTATTCTATTCCTCTTTTAGATGACAGGGCTTCACATTCTAAAAGTAAAAGAAAAACAATTTGAATAACTGTGTTAGCAAATAAAGGAAAAACAGATACTATGAATGACTTATAAGACATAACTTGCTTCAATGGAATACCTCTTCTTTTTGCTCCTGTTATAGATGACAGGGCTTCACTTTCTAAACGAAAAGAGAAACATAATTTGAATAACAGTGTTAGCAAAGAAAGAAAAAGAAAATACTATTAGTTTATTTTAAAACATACCTCTCTTTTCTGTGTCTCTTTTAGATGACAGGACTTCACTTTCTAAAAGAAAAATAAAGACCTAAATTTGAATAAAAGTATTATCAAAGAAAGGAAAAACAAATACTATGAATGAGTTATACAACATACCTTGTTACAATGGAATGCCTCTTCTTTTTGCTCCTCTTATAGATTACACGGCTTCCTTTTCTAAAAGTAAAAGAGGAACAATTGGAATAACAGTGTTAGCAAAGAAAGGAAAAACATATACTATAAATGAGTTCTAAAACATAACTTGCTTCAATGGAATACCTCTTCTTTTTGCTCCTCTTATAGATGACAGGGCTTCACTTTCTAAAAGAAAAGAGAAACATAAATTTGAATAAAAGTATTATCAAAGAAAGGAAAAACAAATACTATGAATGAGCTATACAACCTACCTTGCTTCATGGAATACCTCTTCTTTTTGCTCCCCTTATATATGCCAGGGCTTCACTTCCTAAAAGACAAATAAAGACCCAAATTTGAATAAAAGTATTATCAAAGAAAGGAAAAACAAATACTATGAATGAGTTATACAACATACCTTGTTACAATGAAATGCCTCTTCTTTTTGCTCCTCTGATAGATTACAGAACTTTCTTTTCTAAAAGTAAAAGAGAAACAATTTGAATAAAAGTGTTTGCAAAGAAAGGAAGAGCAACTACTATGAATAAGTTATACATCATACCTTGTTACAATGGAATGCCTCTTCTTTTTGCTCCTTTTATAGACCACAGGTCTTTACTTCCTAAAAGAAACAGAGCAACATAATTTGAATAACAGTGTTATTAAAGAAAGGAAAAGCAACTACTATGAATGAGTAATACTACATACCTTGTTTCAATGAAATACCTTTCTATTCTATTCCTCTTTTAGATGACAGGGCTTCACTTTCTAAAAGAAACAGAAACAAAATTTGAATAACAGTGTTAGCAAAGAAAGGAAAAACAAATGCTATTAATAAGTTATACATCATACCTTGATACAATGGAATTCCTCTTCTCTTTGCTCCTCCTATAGATGACAGGGCTACACTTTCTAAAAGAAAAGGAGAACATAATTTGAATAACAGTGTTAGCAAAGAAAGAAAAAGAAAATTCTATTAGTTTATTTTAAAACATACCTTGTTCCGATGGAAAACCTCTCTTTTCTGTGTCTCTTTTAGATGACAGGACTTCACTTTCTAAAAGAAAAATAAAGACCTAAATTTGAATAAAAGTATTATCAAAGAAAGGAAAAACAAATACTATGAATGAGTTATACAACATACCTTGTTACAATGGAATGCCTCTTCTTTTTGCTCCTCTTATAGATAACAGGGCTTTCTTTTCTAAAAGTAAAAGAGAAACAATTTGAATAACAGTGTTTGCAAAGAAAGGAACAGCAACTACTATGAATGAGTTATACATCATACCTTGTTACAATGGAATGCCTCTAATTTTTGCTCCTCTTATGGACGACAGGTCTTTACTTCCTAAAAGAAACAGAGCAACATAATTTGAATAACAGTGTTATTAAAGAAAGGAAAAACAAATTTTATGAATGAGTTATACTACATACCTTGTTATAATGAAATGCCTCTTCTTTTTGCTCCTCTTATAGATTACAGGGCTTTCTTTTCTAAAAGTAAAAGAAAAACAATTTGAATAACAGTGTTTGCAAAGAAAGGAAAAGCAACTACTATGAATAAGTTATACATCATACCTTGTTACAATGGAATGCCTCATGAAGATGTCTCATGTCTCAAGAAGATACTTGTTGTCTTAAGAGGGTTGGCATATACTGTAACAAGGCCTTTCAAAGACGTGAAAAGACGATAAAACAGTTGAATGCCTCACTGACATGACTTGACAGAACTTAATCAACGTCTCTTTTATATTATTGAATTTTGTAATTTGATTAGTTTTTTTATAGAGTTTTGTATATATTTTGTAAAGAGATATTAATCCAGCTCCATATAGTTAAGCTGGTTAAGGGCCATCTCAGCCTATATACCATTGTTATAAAAAAAAAAAAAATAATGAAATGCCTCTTCTTTTTGCTCCTCTTATAGATTACAAGGCTTTCTTTTCTAAAAGTAAAAGAAAAACAATTTGAATAACAGTGTTTGCAAAGAAAGGAAAAGCAACTACTATGAATAAGTTATACATCATACCTTGTTACAATGGAATGCCTCTTCTTTTTGCTCTTCTTATGGACGACAGGTCTTTACTTCCTAAAAGAAACAGAGCAACATAATTTGAATAACAGTGTTATTAAAGAAAGGAAAAACAAATACTATGAATGAGTTATACTACATACCTTGTTATAATGAAATGCCTCTTCTTTTTGCTCCTATTATAGATTACAGGGCTTTCTTTTCTAAAAGTAAAAGAAAAACAATTTGAATAACAGTGTTTGCAAAGAAAGGAACAGCAACTACTATGAATGAGTTATACAACATACCTTGTTACAATGGAATGCCTCTTCTTTTTGCTCTTCTTATGGACGACAGGTCTTTACTTCCTAAAAGAAACAGAGCAACATAATTTGAATAACAGTGTTATTAAAGAAAGGAAAAACAAATTTTATGAATGAGTTATACTACATACCTTGTTATAATGAAATGCCTCTTCTTTTTGCTCCTCTTATAGATAACAGGGCTTTCTTTTCTAAAAGTAAAAGAAAAACAATTTGAATAACAGTGTTTGCAAAGAAAGGAAAAGCAACTACAATGAATAAGTTATACATCATTCCTTGTTACAATGGAATGCCTCTTCTTTTTGCTCCTCTTATAGACGACAGGTCTTTACTTCCTAAAAGAAACAGAGCAACATAATTTGAATAACAGTGTTATTAAGGAAAGGAAAAGCAACTACTATGAATGAGTTATACTACATACCTTGTTTCAATGAAATACCTCTCTTTTCTAGGCCTCTTCTAGATGACAGGGCTTCACTTTCTAAAAAAAAGAGAACATAATCTGAATGAAAGTATTATCAAAGAAAGGAAAAGCAACTACTATGAATGAGTTTTATAACATACCTTGCTTTGTTGAAATACCTTTCTTTTGTAGGCCTCTTCTAGATAACAGGGTTTCACTTTCTAAAAGAGACGGAGAACATAATTTGAATAAAAGTATTATCAAAGAAAGGAAAAGCAACTAATATGAATGAGTTTTACAACATACCTTCTTTTGATGAAATACCTCTCTTTTCTAGGCCTCTTCTAGATTACAGGGCTTCACTTTCTAAAAGAAAAGGAGAATAATTTATAAAAGTATTATAATTTGTAACATAATTTGAATAACAGTATTTTCAAAGAAAAGAAAAGATACTACTATGAATGAGTTTTACAACATACCTTGTTTTGATGAAATACCTCTCTTTTCTAAGCCTCTTTTAGATGACAGGGCTTCACTTTCTAAAAGAAAAAGAGAAACAAAATTTGAATTTAAGTGTTATAAAAGAAAGGAAAAGCAACTAATATGAATGAGTTTTACAACATACCTTCTTTTGATGAAATACCTTTCTTTTCTAGGCTTCTTCTAGATTACAGGGCTTCACTTTCTAAAAGAAAAGGAGAATAATTTATAAAAGTATTATAATTTTTAACATAATTTGAATAAAAGTATTTTCAAAGAAAAGAAAAGATACTACTATGAATGAGTTTTACAACATACCTTGTTTTGATGAAATAACTCTCTTTTCTAAGCCTCTTTTAGATGACAGGGCTTCACTTTCTAAAAGAAAAAGAGAAACAAAATTTGAATTTAAGTGTTATAAAAGAAAAGAAAAGCAACTACTATGAATGAGTTATACATCATACCTTGTTCCAATGGAATACCTCTTCTTCCTGCTCCTCTTATATATTACAGGTCCTTACTTCCTAAAAGAAAAAGAGAAACAATTCGAAGAAAAGTATTTTCAAAGAAAGGAAACCAACTACTAAGAATGATACCTTGTGTCAATGGAAAAATTGTTCTTTCTGCACCTCCTATTTATGACAGTACTTCACTTCCTAAAAGAAAAAGAGAAACAGAATTTGAATAAAATTATTACCAAAGAAAGGAAAACTAACTACTATGAATGATTTATACATCATACCTTGTTTCAATGGAATACCTCTACCGATAATAAGAAACGAATGTTAAAATTTTAAACAAATATGAAATGATCCTACAAAATTAGAAATGAAAATTTCAAAAACTTATACCTCTTTGTATGGATAGGTCTGCAGACCCTTGTTAAGCCAACAAGTTCACCAACATTTTAATTCTTGCTTTCGAGAAAGTTGTCCCAAAAGAATAATGAAATGCATTTAACTTATTTCCATTTCATCTAATATTTTGAAGAGCTGAGAGCAAAGCAAGGATGAACTAATATAAAAACTGTCTGACGCTTCATGACTTTTCTATTTCTTTAGTAGTTGCAATGGGTTTTAAGGTTAGGAGATTTTAAAGTTGAATTTAGGGTCCGGTCTAAATTCAAAATTTTATTAAGCTCAAAACTAAGGTTAGAATAAGGTTTAAAGATAAGTTTATAACTAGTTCAGGGTTATAATTCGACTTCAGGTTTAGGATTTTAGAAACAGTTAGAATTAGGATTTAAAAAAAAAAATTAAAGTTTAAAAGCAACCACTGTAAGAAATTGAAAAGTACTTTGCAGTCAGTGTGTACATCAAAGTATGGAGAAGCAAGTACTATGAATGAGTCATACAACATACCTTGTTTCAACGGAATACCTCTCTTTTCTGTGTCTCTTTTAGATGACAGTACTTCACTTTCTAAAAGTAAAAGAGAAACAATTTGAATAGCAGTGTTTGCAAAGAAAGGAAAAGCAACTACTATGAATAAGTTATTCATCATACCTTGTTACAATAGAAAGCCTCCTCTTTTTGCTCCTCTTATAGATGACAGGGCTTTCTTTTCTAAAAGTAAAAGAAAAACAATTTGAATAACAGTGTTTGCAAAGAAAGGAAAAGCAACTACTGTGAATAAGTTATACATCATACCTTGTTACAATGGAAACCCTCTTCTTTTTGCTCCTCTTATAGAGGAAAGGGTTTCACTTTCTAAAAAAAAAGACAAACATAATTTGAATAACAGTGATATTAAAGAAAGGAAAAGCAACTACTATGATCGAGTTATACATCATACCTTATTTCAATGAAATACCTCTCTTTTCTGAGCCTCTTTTAGATGACAGGACTTCAGTTTCAAAAAGAAAAAGAAACCTAAATTTGAATAAAAGAATTATCAAAGAAAGGAAAAACAAATACTTTGAATGAATTATAAAACATACCTTGTGAAAATGGAATGCCTCTTCTTTTTGCTCCTCTTATAGATGACAGGGCTTCACTTCCTAAAAGAAACAGAGCAACATGATTTGAATAACAGTGTTATTAAAGAAAGAAAAACCAACTACAAGTAATTAGTTATACAACATATCTTGTTTCAATGAAATAGCTCTCTGTTATATGCCTCTTATAGATGACAGGGCTTCACTTCCTAAAAGAAACAGAGCAACATAATTTGAATAACAGTGTTATTAAAGAAAGGAAAAGCAACTACTATGAATGAGTTATACTATATACCTTGTTTCAATGAAATACCTTTCTATTCTATTCCTTCTATAGATGACAGGGCTTCACTTTCTAAAAGAAAAGAGAAACATAATTTGAATAACAGTGTTAGCAAAGAAAGAAAAAGAAAGTACTATTAGTTTATTTAAAAACATACCTTGTTCCGATGGAATACCTCTTTTTTATGTCTCTTTTAGATGCCAGGGCTTCACTTCCTAAAAGAAAAATAAAGACCTAAATTTGAATAAAAGTATTATCAAAGAAAGGAAAAACAAATACTATGAATGAGTTATACAACATACCTTGTTACAATGGAATGCCTCTTCTTTTTGCTCCTCTTATAGATTACAGGGCTTCCTTTTCCAAAAGTTAAAGAGAAACAATTGGAATAACAGTGTTTGCAAAGAAAGGAAAAGCAACTACAATGAATGAGTTATACTACATACCTTGTTTTAATGAAATACCTTTCTATTCTTTGCCTCTTTTAGATGACGGGGCTTCACTTTCAAAAAGAAAAGAGAAACATAATTTGAATAACAGTGTTAGCAAAGAGAGAAAAAACAAATACTATAAATGAGTTTTACATCATACCTTTTTTCAATGAAATACCTCTTCTTCCTGCACCTCTTATAGATGATAGGATTATACTTCCTAAAAGTAAAGTAAAAACAAAATTAGAATAACAGTGTTATCAAAGAAAGGGAAAGTAACTACTATGAATGAGTTTTACAACATAACTTGTTTTGTTGAAATACCTCTCTTTTCTAGGCCTCTTCGAAATGACAGAGCTTCACTTTCTAAAAGATAAAGAGAAACAAAATTTGAATAAAAGTTATATCAAAGTTATTAAAGAAAGGAAAAGCAACTACTATGAATGAGTTATACTACATACCTTGTTTCAAAGAAATAGCTCTCTATTCTGTGGCTCTTTTAGATGATAGGGCTTCACTTTCTAATAGAAAAATGAGAAACAAGATTTGAATAAAATTGATATCAAAGAAAGGAAAAGCAACCTCTATTAATTAGTTACACGACATACCTTTTTTCAAAGGAATATCTCTTCTTTCTGCTCCACTTATAGATGACAGAGAATCATTTCCTAAATTTAAAGAGAAACAAAGCAAGAAAAAGCAACTACTATGAATAAGTTATACAACATACCTTGTTTGGATGGAATACCTGTATTTCTCTTCCTTCCCGCAGTCAAAGGGATGCATTCTATAACGTAAAAGAAAAACTATATTTGGATTAAAGTGTCGTCAAAGAAAGGAAGAAGCAACTACTTTGAGTAACACTTTCAACACTTACAGTTGTCACTTTGTTAATTGCACATCTATTATTGGTGATGATAATATTTACTCCTAAGTTATAATTCTGATTGTAGTTGCTAAAATATCAAATGTCCTATGGTTTTTTCATAAGTTATCTGAGTGAGCCAGTTTAAATCAAAGTTCATTTTGTATAGGAAATATGAAATGTACTCGCATCACAAAGGATCATATGATAAGGAAATTTTCATACACTAATATCACATGAAAAATGTCAATAACTTTACCTTTTTGTGTGGATGGATTTGCAGAGCCGTCTTGTCCATCGAGTTTTTCGACATTTTCAATTCTTGTTCACATCATTGATTTAGAAATGGCAAAAAGGCTGATTTCTTTTCACACACAAGACAGTTGACCCAAAAGAACAATTGAATGCATTCACTATATTTCCTTCTCATCTAATTTTTTTAAAGAGCTGAGGGTATTGCAGGGTTGAACCAATGTAAACAGTTTCGGACGCTTCGCATCTTTTCAATTTTTTTCAGTAGTTGCTTAGTGTTTAGGTTAGGAGATGTTAGAGTTGAATTTAGAGTTTGGCCTAAATTTTAGAGTTTTTTTATGCTTTAAGGCTAATGTTAGAATAAGGATTAACGATAAGTTTCGAATTAGTTTAGGGTTAGAAGTAGAGATGTGGTTTAGTATTTTAGAAATGGCTTGAATAATGATTTGAAAAAGTATTTAAGTTTAAAAAGCAACCACTGTAAGAAATTGAAAAGTGCTTTGTAGTCAGTGTAAGCATCTTATGTTTGTTCAAATCCATGACACTACCCTTTTACCCAAATTGACTATTTGAAAAATCAAATTGTTAAAAAAATTGTTTGCATTGTTTTTAGTAACTGAGAAAGATACAGGGCAAATCTAGTGAAAAAACTCGACTCGGGTATGCTTTACAACTTATACAGCATACCTTGTTACAATAAAATACCTCTTTCCACTGCACCTTTTATAAATGACAGGGCTTCACTTCCTAAAAGGAAAACGAAATATTAATAACAGTCTTATCAAAGAAAGGAAAAAGCAACTACTTTTAACAAGTTTTACAACATTCCTTGTTTACATGGAATACCTCTATTTCTCTACCACTTGTAGATGGCAGGGCTTCATTTTTAAAAGTAAAAGAGAAACAAATCTTGAATAAGAGTTGAATCAAAGAAAGAAAACGCAACTACTATCAATGCGTTATACAACATACCTTGTTTTGATGAAATACCTCTATTTCTGCACTACTTCACTACATTCGATAAAAAAAAACGAAATTTGAATAACAGTGTTAAGAAAGGAAAAGCAACTATTATAAATGAGTTATAAAACATACCTTGTTGCAATGAAATACCTCTTATTTCTGTACATTTACGGGTAACGGGATGCACTTCCTAAACTTAAAACAAAATCAAATTAAATAACCGTGTTAGCAAAGAAAGGGAGAAGCAACTATTATGAATAAGTCATGCAACATACCTCGTTTAGATTGAATACCTGTGTTTCTGAACCACTTAGTGCCGTATTTACAAACTGTTCTGCCATATTTACCCTTGGTAGCCCTAGGGTTATATTCGCCAACCGTGCTGCCATAATCCTTGCCAGCCTTTGGGTCGTATATGCAACTGTACTGCAATATTCATATGTCACACTTTCTAAAGGTAAAACAAATTTTAAAAAATGTTAACAAAGAAATGAAGCAAGTATCACTAATTCATGTAGCATATTTTGCTTTTAAAAAATTCCTTTATTTATTCACCTTTTCTAAATGAAAGGTCTGCACTCCCAAAAGGTAAAAGAAAAACGAAACTTAAAGAATACATTTATCAAAAAAATAAGCAACATTTGAAATGAATACGTTATACAATAAATTGGTTCAGAAGGAATACCCCTACTTCTGCACCTTTTCTAGATCAAAGGGCTCAATTTAAGTAAAAGTGCTATCGAAGAAAAGAGGAAGAAATTGCTATGAATAAGTGATAGAGCATACCCTGTTTTGGTGAATTACCCCATATCATAAGTGCTGCACTTCCTAAAAGAAAAAGAAAAACAAAATTTATTAGCAAAATGAAGTAGATATTTCAATCAATGGGCCTTAAAGCATACCTTTTCCTAATGGATTTTCATTATTTCTTCACTTCTTCTTTATGAAAGCGCTACACTTTCTAAAGGTAAAAGTCAAACAAAATTTGAATAAAACTATCTTTGAAGAAATAAATAGGACTTTACCATGAATAAGTTATACAAAATACTTTGTTTAGTTGAAATACCTGTATTCATGTACCTTAATTAGATGAATGTTTTGCAATTCCTGAAAGGGAGGCAACGAAATCTATAGCATAGTTCCATTCAAGAAAGGAAGAAGAATTTACTCTTAGTTGAGAAGAAGCAGGATTTTGAAAATCAATCGACATAATTTGTGGAAATGAAATGACCCAAATAGAACTCGAACCCACGACCTCTAGATTGGTAATCTAGTGCACTACCACTGCTTTTAACTCGATTAATCTATTTTGAATAAGTTATATTATTTAGATAGAATACCTGTACTTCTGTACCATGTGTAGACGAAGGGGTTCCTTTTTCTTAAGAAATTTGACAAACAAACGAATCACTAACTAACTAACTAACCAGACAGCAAATTTAATAATATGGCATACCTCGACCAGTTTAACCGCAGCAATTTTGATAAGAAGGTTGTTTGAAACTATTTTGGAATTATTAGAAAATGCAATAGTTAGAAATTACAAATGCGAATTTTGCTTTTGTCACTTTGTCAATTGCCCATCTATAAATGGCGATGATAGCATTTACTCAATAGTGTAATTCTCATTCTAGTTGGTTGCATTTTGAATTTCTTCCACTTTGGATGGTTAAAATTTGAGTGGGAGATATATATTCAAAGATATATGAGTGAGCCAGTTTACATTTGAGTTCACCCTGTTTAGAAAATATGGAATGTGATCGCATTGCAGAGGATCATACGATAAGGAAATGATTGTATACAATAGACGATAAGAAAGAAAAATACGTTCAATATATTTCCTTCTCAAAAATATTTCAAAAATATTTGAAATATTTTCTTCTTCAGAAATCGGTCGAGGAAAGATTTTTCCCTCTATGCTCCATGAATGCTTAACGTTCTTTGGTCTTTGATATCATCTATCAGAAACTGAAAAATGTAAAAAAACTGTACCTTTGTGTATTGATGGGTCGTAAGACCCTTTTTGGCAAGCGAGCTTTTTGAAATTTCTAATTCTTCTCTTTATCATTGATTGAGAGCTGGTGGAAAGGCTGGTTTCATTTGACAAACACGACAGTTGCCCCAAAAGAAGAAAAAAAACGTGCAGTATATTTCCTTCTCGTCTTATGTTTTATAGAGCTAAGAGCGATGCAAGGATGAATGTAGGTAAAACTTCTCAGACCGCTTCACAATAAAACTTCTCAATTTCTATGTTAATTGCTCAGGGTAAGAAGATTTTAGAGTTGAATTCAGGGCTTGGGGTTAATTTTTGATTTCGGTTATGGCTAGAATAAAGTTCAGAATCAGTTAAGGATTAGAAATGTAGTTAAGATTTATCATTATAGAAATGGTTAGAATTAGGCCTCTATTTGAAATAAGGATTAGAGTTTAAAAAGCAACCACTGTAAGAAATTGAAAAGTGCTCTGAAGTCACTGAGAGTATCTCATGTAAGATCAAATCAACGATACTACCCTAACTTTTTGCCTTCTCCTGGAGAGCGTAGCCGCTTGGCTAGATTTTAGGGAGGTGTCCACCGCTGGCCTATTCAAAAGGGTAAGTTTGGCAAGAAAAATCTTACAAAAATGATGATTTAACAAATCAAACAAGCTCAAAACTTTCGGATCATTCCAAACAGTACTTTTCTTGTAACGAGAAACAGATAAAAATGGGTACTTATCTAGCAAGCGTGTGATCACACCGTAAACTTAGCTTCACCGAATTCTTTCCAGGTTCAAGTGAAATATCAAAGTAGGAAACGCAAAACATACCTGATAATCTAAACCTCAATTGATCGAAAGCCAAACATTTTCATCATCAGTTGATTTTACCAGCCATTTCTTGATCCATGCTTTTGCAGCTGATGATTGTAAGGACTTTTAGCCTGAACGCTCCTTTGCCTCAGATCATGAACTAAGAAACGACGAATTCCAGGCGATGTATTTGCAGTGGTTCACTGTGAATAAAACATAATGTTAAAAAAGTCTTATTTCGAGGGAAAAAAACTAAAAATAATACTACAGTAAAGTTAAGGCAAGAAAATATCAAATTAAGACATTGAAACACAGCAAGAAACTCCAAAAATGACGATAATTCAATTAGGAAGGCAAAACTTACGATCTGTTTTTCGTTGCACCAATTTTCTTCATCATCTAACCAAGCCAGCCATCTGAACTGCATCCGAACCAACTGAAAATGAAAAGATGGCATGGCTAAAAGTCTTACGCATGCGTGCACACCAAAACGGAAATGCAATTGAATAAAAATAAAAAAAATAACTTGAATAAATTAAACAGGGAGGCAAGGTAAATAGTTTAAAACGCAGCAAAGTAAAGTCACACAGAATCCCGCGTAATTAACTATGTCCATTACATCAATGTTAGTTTTGAAATGTGCAAAAGTGGTAGAAAATAGGCCAGAATTTTTCCATCTACAAGAATAAAAACTTCTTGGTTGGAAGCTTACATTCAATACACATTCTTATTATTTAGAAAACCACTGTAACGGAAAAAATCGGGAAGTATTTTGCATTCAGTTTGAGCATCTTCTGACAGTTCAGGGCGATGACGATACCTTTATTGCAAGTTTGGAGGATGAAACCTTTTGCTTGCTGTACGGATTTTCAGGCGTATCCAAAAATATCGAATAGAACGAACACGAATTAGAATTCAACCTGTTCAGATATTCAACTCTTGTTGCAATAAACCATGAACTGTAACATGGGCAGATAAATTGTACTTGCAAAAGATAAGCCCTGCCCTTTTCCACATGCAAAATTAGTCAAAAAGATATGAATAAATAGGCCTACCTTTGACACAGAGATGGAGCTCATAAACTGTTCTTGAGGAGAAGGCAATATGAAATGAAACAACTCGTTTTTTCCATGATAATTTGCATATTTAGAAAGAGAAAAACAACGCGTGGTTACAAATCCCAGTGCGATATAAGAACAATCGATCTTCAGTGCATATTTTGGGTAGCTATGCGTTACAAAGGGGGTCATGTAGCAGCTTCACTTTAATCTTCCCCTATTGGATAATCCACAAGACCTCCCTGCGCTATATCGTTGATTTGGTATTTCTATTGAAGAGTAAAGCTGCTGGGAAGTTCAACTGCTACGTCAGGTTTCCTTTCTTGCTGACTCTCTGCATCAATAGAGATTTTCCTTTCCATGTTTTTAAATTCCTTTGAGGGATATTCCTTTTTTCAATAAGTAACTAGAGCTTGGTCCTAGCCTCAAAGTTGCTTAGATATTTCGGATTTTCAGCCCTCAAAGTCTTTTGTATTTGCTGAAGTTTTGAACAACAAATGAAATATAGACATTACACTGCACCCCCAACCGTTTAAATTGATGGTGGTTATGTAAGAAAACCTGATTTACATCTTTTAACCATGAAGCATAGTGCGACAAAAAAAGGATACGCATTTTTGGCATAAACTCTTTCTTTTATAAGAGCAATTTTATAAGAAAACGAACATCAAACTTTTCTACTATCGTTTTTCTTTAAAAAGAAATGTTCTCTTTAGCGAAAGCTGGGAAATATTTTAATTGTCATTTCTCTTTCAATTGGAATTTTCATATCACTGAAAGCACTGGCATGTCCTTTTAAAAATTGATAGCAAAAATAGTCTCCTAAATCATAACATAATTAAATCAAGAACAATCTAAGAGCATTTCAGGGTGAAAATAGAGGAGTGTTTATCAACAGTCAGCTTCAAACCAATTTTACTGGCTCTTATAAAAATAGTGTACGTGCTTTGTGCTTAAGTGCTTAATTTATTTCGAGCCCTGGAGTAGTGTTTTGTTTTGTTCATTCTAGCCCTGGTTACTTATTGATTTGTTGATTTTTAAAAGAACGTGTATAGATAATTACTTTTGGCGTCATCTGACATTTTTTACTGGTGTTGCCGTCCTATCTACTAAAACATTTGTTCATTAATCAACATTTCAATAAATAAGCAACCAGGGTTGGAATGACCAGAACAATACGCAACTACAGTGCTTGATTTCTCTATCATGAATAAGAGCTGCTGCAAAACACTTGGCCGTGCAGGTGTTGTTTCATAGAGCTTTAAAGGTGCGACCTCGTAGGCCATGAAAAGTGCACATTGACAAATGTCAAGATTACATTAAGTCACGTGAGCACTTTGCCAGCAGAGTAACTCAAGGAGACAATGAATCAGAATTATTTTCAGCATAAAAAGATAAAACAAGAGACTCTTCTAAGTTTGCTAGACCATGTGTCCCCTGTGACTATGCCAACACAATAGGGTTTGGTGGGCATCTTATGTAAGGTTGAGTATGCTGTCTATTTTTCACTTCTTCTTCTGGAGTTATTCGACTTATCTTGTGGAACGCCATCTTGTTTGTCGATTTCGAAAGCAGCTAGGTATAAGAGATCAGCAAGGGACTGCTCAACTTCCGATTCGAAAACTCTGGCAGACATCTGAAAGAAAATAAAAAGATTTTCTCAGTACAACCACAACAATAACGGTCACCACTGTTTTGAACAATGGTTTGAGATCATATCGTTTGCTTTTCGTTTTCACACATTAACAAAACATTACAATTAACAAATACAGATACTATATCATTGGGAGTACTAAAGTCCATAACTACCCCATGGGCATCACATTGAATACAAACAAATAAAGGAAAATACGAACTAATCGTTAATTTCAAAATAAAAGCATACAGAATAAAGTAACTGGGGATGAAAGTGTTCGTTCGTTTGGGTTTGGGTTAATAGGGACGGGGGTTGGGGTTAAAGTTAAGGTTTGAGTTAGGAGTTGGGAGCTAACCCTAACCCTGATAGTAACCCTAACGCTAGGATCTGGATCGCTATCACATGGAATAATCCATCAAGTATTAAGAAAAATCAATCAATCTTACTTACCGGCTTGTAATCGAGATTTTGCGGAGGGCATTGAAATTCTGGCCCGAAGTTGAATGAAACCTGATGGAGAATAAAGCGGAAAATTAATCCTTCATAGCTGGTTAGTACTGCTCCGCATGCCCATTTCGTCTCCAGTTTACATACCCCATAAGAAGGGCTGGCCATCTTCAGTGCATGCGAATAGCAATGTTTTCCCACCCTCCTTGGAAGGCTAGCCCTCTTCATTGCGTTTGTTTTGAAACTTTCTGACCCTCTCAGGCGGAGTCGCAGATTCTCTTGATCTCGTCTTAGAGGGCTACCCCTCTACTGATGTAAACGGAGTATTTAGGAAGGTTTGGACATGAAGACCAGAAACTTGCCCTGCGAGGACTGGGTTTCTCCCATGTTAACAGGCCATGTCCCTACTTTTCCTCACGATCAGTTTCCATCATGGAGATCATTTTTGGAGAAATGATTTTAGAGATTGTTTTTTACCTCTGCAGCTAAAGATAAGTCCAGATATTTTGAATTAAAGATTTGGAATTTGTGTGTGCAGGACTCGACGTTTTAAATCATTTAGGGAAAACGTCTGGCCCAGCGTTTTCTCTCATTTTCCCCTGGGCTAAATATCAAATACATGCAATGATGACTGGTCTTAAAGCATGAACTCTATGTAACAAATAACCTATATCGAGTCATGTATTGAGGGCGTAACTTTCCTTATCATTTCGTAAGATAGAGACAAAGCCAAAGAGCAGGGTAGTATACTTGTTGTTAATGGTAGGAGGCGTCTATTAGAGGGGTTAATTATCAGAAATGATGCGAATTAGGGGTCTTTATTCGATGGGGGTTTAAAAAAGAGAACTTACTGCTGCATTCTTATACATCGACGAAGCAGGAAAATACGACCCGTGATAAATATTCTTGAATGCTATTCCCTGAAAAAAAATTGAATTCAATATTGAATTCCTGGAAGTTTAACATACAGCATCTCTATCTTCAGTCTGATGGATTTATTCAAAGCCATCAAGATTGAAAAAATTATAGACTGTTTGAGATCAGGTATGCATAAATAGATGTAACTTATCTATGCATCGAGCGCAATATCAAAGCAAAGGACCACTTTCCAATTGACTCTACTTTCTCGGATTTATGCCTCCTAGCACAAAGCAGTCTAGCCAACATTATCCATGGACCAGGGGTGCCGTCCTAAAGTTTTAAGAAGGGGGGCTGTGTTTGACAAAAGGGTCCAGGGAAGAGCCCTGGCAGGGGTCCAGGAAATGGAGCCCCCAGGAGATCTTGAGATTTTGCCATTTCTGATGCTTTAAAATGGCTTAGAATCCAGGAAGAAATATGGCGTCCACACTTTTCGACGCTGTTCTCAGTCTTGCGCCGTGGCCCATACAAGAAAACACCGACACAAAAAAAAATTACTGAAAAATTCAGGGGGGCTGAGCCCCCCCTAAAAACACCTAATTTTTAAGAAGGGGGGCTCCACCCCCCGTAGCCCCCCCTCCACGGCATCCCTGCCATGGACCCTTTGCAATGACAAAGACAACGCAATGGATTAAGGGATGCTCTAGTGCAGAATTGCATTAGTCCAAAAGGGTTGAAGCACATGGCAACAGACAAGCCAACAGTTAACGAGTAAAACATGTAAAATAACGTGTACATTAACGTGTTAAATACATTAACGTGTTAAATACATTAACGTGTAAAATACATTAACGTGTTAAATACATCAACGTGTAAAATAAGCGATAAACAAATCATTTCTCAATGTAAAATAATTTTGATAATAATTGCTAGATATTGTTCTAGATACCTGTGATTTGCCATTTTTGAAATATTCAATCTAAAAAAGGAAGAAATTACGAGTCAAACATATTTTCGAAATACAACAAGGCGCATTAGAGAGAATCTGTAACTTTTTGGAAGGTTGTAGTAATTTGAATAGATAAAACACATCTTACCCTGCTTCCTTTGCATTCTTTCAAACACTAGAAATCAAACAAGACGCGTTTAAGCCATAACATTATATCACTAGTGATGGTACAAAACAGTGAAGGTATTTGAGCGTCTAAATCATGGATTGCGGTCATAAAGTCCAGATATGTCTAGGCCAAAGTTCAGGATATTATTCGAATTCTAAGCATTAGGATTAAATGAAAACGAGGCTTAAGCAATTCTACGAAAATACCCCAGGCAATGCCTATTAGTTCTGCTTCGCCGGTCAAAGATCCTTGTACGAAAACTCTGTTGCATTTCGTTATAACCTGTTGTTATTTCGAAGGAGAAAATTCACATTTATAAAGATCGTAATAAAAAATCCCAATCCCAATGAGGAAATAGAGAAATTCTCAATATGGACGTGTTTATCAATCCCAATTCCAATTTACTTTTCCGTTCCCAAATCCCGGTCACAAGAAGTCCAATCCCAGTTTACAGTTGATAAAAAGGCAACTCCGACTCCCCATTCTACCCATTCCTGACCCCCATTTATGAGTTCTTCCTCGAACTCATTCCTCAAATAAGCAAGAAATGTGAAAAATGTTACCTTTTCGGCTTTTTCGACCATATCTTTGTCTTCGTAGTAAAGTTCATTTTTGAATTTGATGAGAGCCTGGAAGATCGATAACATAAACCAAAGAAATATACATAAAGTTTATACAACACTTTAGATACTATAGTATATTTCAAACTTGGATAAAACTGGTCAATATTGGTCAAACTTGGATAAAAGTCAAATTCTTAAAGAAGTTCAGTATTCCAAAAGCCTGTTATTCCTTGTCTGCGATTCTTGGGGTATATGAATTTATCGTACACATCTTACTAAATACGTACTTAAGAACATGGAAGTATTTTAGATTGAATGCAAATATCCACTTTTGTCATGGCAGGAAAAGCTCACACATCAAGTGTATCACATCCCCTCCAAAGATGGAAGGAGAGAGCTGACTTTGAGTTTTCATCTCTCTTCATTAATAACCTACATGTATCCATCGTTAAAGTGAGTCACGTTTCTTTTAGTCATTTTTCAGTCTTGTAAATAAGAAGAGATTGAGTACTTACGCGATCTTTGAACGTCTCTGGCAGCTGAGGTGCTACAAATAAAACAAAGACAATGATAAGTTCTAGCTTTGTTTACTGAGCTACACTTCCAAGACCAATCTCGGTTTGACTCTGAGATTTCTAGTGGTAGGACTGCAATGGTAACGACCCCCGGTTTTAACGAGCTCGATTTTGCGGTGTAATTTGTCAAGTTATTTATGGACTGGGTTGGTTTCTTAACTCGATTGCCCGGGTAACCCCTGTTTGTTGAAGAATCAGGGTTCAGACTTCTGGGTCGTGGGTTCGAGTCTTAGCCGGTCTGTTTCTATTTCCACACACTATTTCAAAGTTTCACACTCTCCGTTTATCACAAAGGTTCCCATGCCAGTGTGCGTGATTTGACGAGGAGGTTATTTATATAATGAGAGTTTAGGAAATTCTTACTTAATTTTTCATCTTCTGGCAAATGAATGAAAAACCCCAATACGTCACCAGCTTCATAGCCATTCCTACAAAAAGAATCAATTAGGAATATCAATGTAATATCAATGTAACAGTTACTGATGAAGATTTTATCGAAACGTTTAAGACAAGCATTGTTTATTTTTGAATTTATCTATTAGTATTTTATAAACTTAGTTAATTAGGCTTTCGTACTATTAATGTAATATCTTATCATATAGTAATAATAGTCTAATCTAATTAAAATAATTCATTATATAATACAAATGAATTGGTTGTTACGATCATCATCATCTGTTGAACTTAATCATCATCAAGACAAAGGCGAGTAATTGTTTTCTAAGGCAGCGTCATCTAAGCCTAACTATTTGATATCCACTCAATGACGATAAAATACAATCGGAAATATTTCCAAATTATTGCCAACACCCTTGGGAAAGTCTTTGGAGTACTGTTCAGGATGTAGAGGGGGTTCAGTACACTGGCGGATACCAACAGTACATGGTTATTCATTGATGTAGAGGAATTCCATCAATACTGTGGAAAGTGTCCAATACTTTAGGAGGCAACATCAGTACTTTGGAGGTAATACTAATTGTGCTTGTGGTCTCCCTCCACAATACTGAATATCCTCTAATTACTGATGGTATCCTCCCGCAGGGAATCCCTCCACAGTACTGAAGAAGTTACAGAGTACTGTACACCCTCCACAGTATTGCACGGACGACCCAGGGAGGGAAATCGATTAAGTAGAGTTTTAAAATATTCACATAATCATTCTAAAGTTGTTGCGAATCTTTTAAATTCACTTAATGATAATTTGTGGGTAGTTCCTGTAGTGAAAAACTGGACTGAAAAACATCACAAATCAATTCACGTACGAGTAGTGTTTCCCAAGACTTTGATGAAATCTTGTGCCTTTTTTAATGCGCCAAGAATAACCGAATTTATCATACCCCAACGGTGCTTGTAAGTTCCCTGAAGAGAAAGTGAGATGCTGTTTGAATCGTAAGATCCCAAGCAAGGTATTTTGAAATGTAAAATGCAGAGGGCTGTTCCAATGGATTTCAAGTCTATAATTTAGGGAGCAAGATGAATTGAAGTGGTGGCAGGTAAGACAAGTTTTAGGAAGATATTATTGAAAACACAACATTTAGACAGTTAAGATAGAAGAAAGAAGAAGTCAGTGGAGAATTCGAAGGGAAAGGGCGAAGGAAACAGAAAAGAATCGACTGTTGAATGAAGGACGTTCCCTATGGATGAGCAAGCTCCGAAAATCGAAACTATCAGAAGCTCTGTTCCGTACAGAAACACTTTGAATAGAATTATTTCATATCCTGTTTGTTCGGTGTTTTCAGAGATTCACGAAGGACTAACTCTGATCTTTTGCCCTTTTTACGATGACAATGATAGGCATTCTGTCGCCAACCCTTGCTTTACATACCGTATATCTGTGACCATCCGATTCTTGTAGCCGAGTCATTAGGCATTTCGTCAATCACGCACTAAGAAGATAAAACACTCGCTTACTTGGGTTATAATCATAATAACGAATTGAAACAGTTTTGCAATGATATTGAAACAATCTTCCACAGTTGAGAAACGCTTTTGCAAAATCAAAAGGTAAGGAAGAAACGATTTTTTCCACAATGGCAGCATACAAGAAGGATATAATTGGATAATGTTTACTCAGTAGTATTTTATCATCTGCTGTATCTCACAGAAGATAAGAACGCCAGTACCACAAAAGAAAATATGTTGGATTCCTTAAACATGAAGCTAGAAACAAGTTTTAGCTTCTCTTCAGTTTTAACACCAAAAATTAAATAAGCCTTCGGGAGGCCTAATGGAGCTTTTACGGAATACTGGATGAAAAGTCAACCATTGATTTGGAAAGAATGTATTACCTCAAAATACCATGAGCTAGAACAGACAGCTAGAAAATAAAAATATCATTAAGAAACAGATATTATATTTTGTTTCAATTGAATCCATGCGTGTATAGCAAAGAAAATAATCAATAGAAGTGGTAGGCAGTTATCAGTTCTCATTAAAGTTGGGGCAATATACAGACGATAACAGGTAAAGCTCCAAAGTGCAATTATCAAGGATATTATTTTCAGAGCACATTATCATCAGATTTTGGAAATTGAAGTCATTTTATTGCAGGTTAATTTCGGTTTTTATCTTATTAATTTGGCTTAGGTCTTATATAGCAAGCTTTCGTATGGTTGCCTCTATGACACAGTGGAGGATAATTTGGTCATTTAATTTCCACGACCAGATTGATTTTTGATTAATGGAAAATTTATTGATCCAACTGATATTGCATACTTTTCAAATCCAGAACATTAAGAGACAACAATTGAAATTTATATTGAACTAAGATAAAACAAGACTCACAATGTGTTGCTCTCACCATCGAATATCCTTTTCCCCAGTTACAGATAATCTATCATCCGAGATTTTTAGCTGTGGAGCTGAAAAAAAAACAAAAGTAAAAGTAAATCAATAACCTAAAGATACAAAAATAAGATTCGTTTTTCTGATTCTGCTATTCAAACATCTTATGATGAATAAAAAAGCATGAACCACACACCAAACTACATGTCAAGATAAAGAGGGTAGAGTTTAGACTAATGACGTTTTTCATCTCTAAATTCTAAACTTGATAGTTTGCAGTCTTGGTATGGTTAGTCTAAAGGTATTCAATGACACGTTGAGCACAAAGGCCCAGCCGGATAGGTTGACTATTAGAATATTGCGACCTCGGCCCTTCTTCTCACTGTGACCATACATCCCCAAACTCTCTCTTAACACTTAATGTACAGGTCTGAAGGTGGGTTTCAAACCCTTGAACGATAAACGGTTGAGTGATCTTACCACAGGGCCATCTTTGTGACAAATAAGGAAAGCAACGAAACATCCACTCACCTCCATCGCGTAATGCCAAGAAGACACTAGGTGGCAAAACCACTCTGTATATTTCACCAGGAATCGGTTTCCCTGCCCAAGAATCCAGTTCAAAGTTTGACCTCTCCGCATGTGGGCCCATATCAGCAAAAACGTATCTGTAACCACCCTGAAACAAAACAAAACTCAACTTGAAATGCTTTCTCGAAAGTATTGTGTAATGCAAAGATTAGCTTGAAACTAGAACCAATTTGATCCAGTTCTGAGATGGAATCTTCATGTAACATGTACATTTGCAATCCATTCAGCTCAACATAGAGCATATGTGCAATTCAATTCAGCACTTAGATTTTGTATGAGCAGCACATTGGTTGTGAACACACTCATCTTATCTTTTAAGAATATAAAGAAAAGGAAGGAACTCAGCTACATAGCTTTACTGCCTCTGTATCAAAAAGAACAACTTAGCCAGTTTAATTGGATGGGTAAAATCATGCTTGGTAGTGCTGCACTTTTGGTACCAGAATCTCAAGAAGGAAATCAAGATTTCCATAAAAAAGAACCTGAAAATTAGGGTAGGCAGTTGTCGGGCAAGCCTTCGAAAAGTGGGGAAATATGGCATGTTCAATAATTCAACCCCCGAAAAAGATTCCTAATTGGATTTCGTTGATAAAAAGGACCATCTTCGACGAAAGTAAGGGGTAATAGTCCTTCCAGTCCCTGCCCTACCACCACCACTTGTGATTGGCAAGGGTGATGTTTCATTTGTGTAAACTATTGCACATGTCAAGGAGCTTGGACTGTCACTGAAAATGAAAAGCGGTAGATAATACAATATACAACTATATAGCGCTGTGAGAAGGTAGTCCACAAAGATATTATGCTTGATGTATGCTGCACAAAAACTACAAACTTTGTTGAAAGGATGTTCTAGAGGATATCCATGAGCAGGGAGCTTCTGCGGGGCACTCAAATCACTGCAAACAAGAATAACTGCAATTACGATATTCATCTCTAAAAATTCATCAGGTAAAGATTCAAAGAAAAACTTAAGGGAAATATTTTAGACATGCCTCAAAAAATGTATAGCCAGAAATGTCGGAAACATAATGAAACGAACACATGGATTACCTAAGCTTTTCGTCTGACACTCAACAGAGTAATACGTCAGAAAGAGAACCAAACAGAAACCTAACTGATTTATATACGCAGATGTGGATCGAAATAGGCCAATCAGAAAAGAGATGCACAGCAAAAAATGAAGAAATTTCAGCTCAATTTTTAAATAGGAAAATTCCACATTTCAACCTAGTTTCTGATGGATGATACTAAAATTGCCAGTTTTAGTACAATTTTAAATGCCATGAAATTAACATTTCTAGTTTCAAAACAGTTTCTGACAGTTTCAAACCCATGAAATGTAAGCTTCTTCGTTTTTAAAACTTAAGCAACTCTTTGGAAACTTCGAAGGCTGAGAATCCAAAATATCTTAGTAACTTTTAGGGCTATAGGAATCTTACATCCACTGCGGAAAATATCATCCCCGTAAGCACTTTAAATCTAGAGAAATTATTAGAGATCTGAAAAATGTAAGAATTGTATTGATAAATTTGAGTGTTTCTCGCCGATAAACTGGACCCTAAATGCTATTTTTCCCAAAGCTTTCGCAGCATTCGGCCATTTTCACGGCACTGGAGCTATTAAATCATCTTAATCTACCATCGATGTAGCGAAGTGACAACGATTGACAAACTATAACTCGAAAAAGGCCGAATAGGTCAAAATATTTTTCACCTTACCTGCCAAATTTAGTGCAGGCTAATTCCCTTCCCCGTGAAAGATAATTGCCCAACCTGATCCAAAGAACCCAACCAGATAGAGCATAGTTAATACAGCGTGATCTCATACCATGTAGCTGATGCAATATCCGGTGAAATTCCACTGTATCAGAGAGGGAATTACTTAGATATCATTCTGTACCAAGAGTAATAAATAGAATTAGTCTTTGAATAAGAAATTGATGGTAACAGTAACAATTATTTTCTTTTTAATCTATGATTACATCTATTACCCTATGCTAATATATGTTAATAGATAAGTACAATATTATTAAGACGGAGTCACATTCCAATCTGAACTCATTTATTAATGTTAATGATAACTGGCTCAAACGTGTAACAATTTTACTCAAGAATCTTGAGTAATAAAGGAATATTCCAATATACATCAATTACTCCAAAAAGTCTACTGAAAAAGTAACGGTAACGAAACATGGTGCACTCAATTGTTACTATACAACTTTAAAAAGTTTCTTATAGGGAGGAAAAGGTTTATCAGAGTGTAGGAAGGGTCATTAAAAGCTTCCAGATCTGGCCTAAAGTCGCAACCAGTTTCGATGATTAAGATATGGTACTGAAGTACCTCGATAAAACCAGACTGCGTCTCCACAAATTTCATATGATAATTACTTTTTAATTGTTTGGCTGGTAATAATTACATGTATGAAAAACATGCCAACTGTGAATTTCTATAATATCTCTTTGATTCAAGATGCGTCGGGTGTTGACTAGTAACAATTTCAGAGTGCAGGAACATTCTCACATTTTGATTACCGTGCCAACCTGGCCTAAATTCCTAAAAGTGATGATCGAGCTCTATTCGAAGTGATTACTAGGTGAGATAAAGGGCAAAATTGAGAGCTTTTTGTGCCTGAAATACTGGAAAAGGCATTAAACTTCAATGAGCTCTGTTTTCAAAATTAATTAACAGGAACAGAACAAAAGTAAAAGTATACTTATGCATGCTTGAACAAATACTGCTAGAACCTAGGAGTATAACAGATAAACATACCGGCTGAGTCAGAGTACATGTTAAAGTTATATTTTCTGATAGAAAAATTGGCCACCCCTTGAGGTTTTGATCTACAAAATTATTCATTGTCGCAAAATGTTTCAAACCTTTGTCACCTACAATTGAATTTCACATTGAAGTCGACAATTTTCTTGTGTTTTTTTCCGACTCAACTGGAAGATTTACCTTATTGATATAAACACGTTTCGGAACTGCCACTACTTGCATTGATATTGAATAGTTCCTATAAAGTTGTGTTGTGTGGTATGAATTCTAAATGTTACTGCAAAATGTTTTCATCAAATGACAAACATAACTTTATCAGAGCCTCTAATTTTTTCGGCGTTTGTTGTTCACTTCTGTTATTTGTTCGAAGTTTGCCTGGGCTTTTGTTATAGAAAGTTTCTGTTTTATTCTATTTATTGGCAATAACTGTTCTTCTTCAATCTCAATGGACCAAATTTTCAAAGGGCAGTGTTCCCCATAAAAATCCTTATATTTTATAAAGAACTGCAGCTTGACAAACATCAAATCTTTAGTTAGGACCTCCTGTTTTTCTTCAATTTCAAACTTTACTTCAAAAAATGCCTGGATTGAGGAAGGACGAACTTTAGCGTTGTCTTTGCCATAAAATCTTGCATTAACAAAGTTGTCCGCATGTACCCCTCCTCGATAACGCTCTGTACACAGAATTTCCCGACCGAAAAGTATACGACTGTAGGACTTCATAAATTTGCATATTTCTACCATTTTCTGTGTTTGGAATATATGCTGAACCATGTATTCAATTTCTGCTTTTTCGACTTCGTCCAATGCATATAAAGTGGCAACAGATAAATTAGTATGTAGAACATAGCAAACATCATCTTCAGAAAGTTTATCTTTTCTTTTAATCTCGTCTAATGGAATACAAGACGATGTAAAAGTGTCATCTTGCAGTTTGAATTCCGACAAACATGGTAGATCCTCTATGTTTAGTTCTTTATATGATGAAAATATCTTTTCCCCTATCAATGAACTTTCTCATCATTGTAATCTTCAGGGCACGGTTGTTGTGTGGTATGCTCCAAGTTTCCCATTGTATCTCTCGAATGAGAAAGTCCAAAAAGCATAAACTGGACCAAAATTAAGAATGCAATCTTTTAAATGCGCATGTGCATATTTGGAGTGCAAGATTTTTTTCCATACATTTCACTGAACTTTGAACAATACAAAGTTAAAAGCTTATGGGCATCATTTACTTCACCAAGACTGATTGATGTGTTTAACAAAAATTTGCAAGCTCTCACAAATATTTGCCAGAGGTTAAAATCCCGGTTTGGTAAAATGTGTTTCAAACAATACAACGAAAATAAAAGGACCCAGTTCTTCCATTCCTCTGCTTTCATTGATTTGTAAGTCGACATCGATTTCGTACTTCTCCCTATTTCTTTACATTTTGAGACCTCCTTCATCAATGCGTCAATCTTTGCTATATGTTGTAGCGAGATCGAGTTTAGGTCAACCCAGACTACAAAAGCGTGTTTAGCTGTACCCAATAACAAGTTGTGCATTGGGTAAATAACATGTAATAAAATAGGTTCAAAGTACGGAAGCCGAAACAACTCACTGTATCTCACACCAGAAGCTGATTCCATTTGTGTCTTTTCAGTTTTTGTGTTGGCTTTTGATATTTCAAATGCTTGTCTTTCGTGGTCCTTTCCATTCTTTGGTATCCAGTCCGTCAAGTTGAATCCCGAATAGTCCGGTTTATCTCCAACATATTCTCTACCAAAGTGTTTCAAGCACTTACTACAGCCTGAAATAAAATAAAGGTAGATTACTTCATGTATATCTAGAATTCTACAAAATAAGGTTTCAAGAAGCCAATTATCATCAATATTCTAGCCACAAATTCTTTTTTAAAAACAGGATCGAGAAAGAAAAGTGTAAAACTGCCTTTAGAAGCAACCAAAAATATCCGATTTTGTTATACTTCGTCATTGATACTCTCTAGATGACCAATAGAGGAATCTTGGGACTTTTAATCTAAAGTGCAATCATTTCACCGGTCTACCTCTGGAGAATGCAAAGCCAAAAAGATATTAAAGAACATGTAATAAAATCTTCGACATAATAGGCTTTGGAGAAATCAAATTTTGTTATAGGATATCCCTTCCCGACTTCTTATTCTAAAAATTTACAAAAGTTTGAATTTCTTATTTTCTTCCCATTATTCATTAAATTTCCTTCCCTTGAACAATCAAGAAAACACATGGTAATAAAATTAAGTACCTTTTTCAGCATTGTATGACATGAAACCGCAACATTTTCTTGTGGCGGGCAAATCAGATGATATGCTCAATAGAACAAATCTATAAATCCTTAATTCTTTGTTTTCCATTAGCTCAACACCTCTCCAGAATTTTAATAGTTCATTGACCAGTGGCCTCAGAAAAGAATTGACATTCAACTCTGGTTCTTTTGGTCCTGGTATGATCCCAACCAGAATAACATTCTCCTTCTTGAATCTCATTTCTCTTGGGAGATTAAGTAAAACCATGTAAACGGCACCAATGGAATGCTCACTACCATCAAATGGCTGGAACCAATTAATGTTCAGCATTCCTGCAAGGTGCCTTTTGTTTTCAAAATAGTTATTTCCGCAAAAGTCTTTAAATCTGCTCCATATTTCATCGTCATAAATATCAAAGTAGGTCCCTTGGTGCTTCTGTATACCATGTTTCAATTCCTGAAGAATGTCTTTTCGATTCAAAAGTCTTTGTAGTGAGACTTTTACGCTCTGAAAGCAGAAAACTCTATGCGGATAAAGTGAAGACTTCTTTCCATTAGCACTTATTACAGACTTCATCAATGGTTCTCCACAAGCGGCCTGATACTTTTGTTGAGGATGTTGTGGATATGCCACAAAGTCACAAGTCTTACTTTCCTTTCTTCCTTGTTTTACAATGTATCCTTCATTATAAGGATACAACTTCTTGCATTTAGGACAAACGATGAATTTAAAGAATTCATCTTTATCAAACCCAACAAACTTTCTGGCTTTGTGAAGAGTGGCTGGGAAAGTATCCAATATGGCTTGAAGATGATTTCCACCAATTGCTATTTGCAGTGTTGTAAGTAGGTATCCAATAATAGCCAGAAGGATCTTAAGACAATTATCAGATACCACAAAGGCCATTTGCCACACGAAAAGCAAATGGATAAAGGCAGTCAGCGACTTTATAGCAAATCCAGTATCAACATTTTCACCTTCGCTCTCATCATCAAAATCATCTTCTGGTTCTCCTTCAGACCCCAAAATCTCTGGACGTTCATCCTCATCTTCCTGTTCTTTTAAAGAAAATGAATTTAAATCAATGAGTGTTAATGTGAAAGAAGGAGAGCCAGGGGAGCAGCAATAATATATACAGACTTTCTGACCAAACATATTGAGCTTTGTTATAAGAGTTCCAATAGAACTGTGAGTCACTTGATATAGAACCCTTGAGCATACATACTGGAAAATTGGAGTGAGGATGTTATTAGATTTTGTTTACCTATGAAAGTTCAATGTCATTTTACACTTGCATCATGAAAAATATAGGAGACCACTCTATAAATGAACTTCCTGTACAAATAACTTTACATTGGAAACTAGGAATAATTTGTTTTATTACGCGTTTTACACAAAAAACTAAAAATTATTTATGGATTTCATAGATTGGAAACTAGGAATAATTTGTTTTATTACGCGTTTCACACAAAATACTAATTTTTTATTGATTTCATACACCAAAAACTACAAGCTAAAACTAACATGAAAACAAAATCTCCGTTTAGTGTGTTTTTTCCGTAAGAAACTACGGTTGAAATTCCCGTTTTATTTCGAGTTTCTTTGTGTGAACTAGTTTGAAATTGTTCTTTTCTGTATAGTTTTTTACTTGAAAACTATTTAGAAACTAGCTATTTTTTTGCTCTGGTGAATGATTGGTATGGTGTGGGAAAACCAATCAACACCCGCCATACAGTGAGCTGACCAATAGATAGATAATCTGATACTCTGTTGAGTGTCAGACGAAAAGCTTAAGTAATCTATTATTAAGTACCATCCAAAGACTGCTCTAAAAATGTATGTGAAATATTCTAGACAAACTATTAGAATTAGAATAAAATGAAGAATCAGAAAATCTATAATGTTTAGAAAAAGATAAACCATTAACCTCTTTCCTCTCTTCGAAGTTGCTGAGCTCTTCTCTTGGTCTGCGTTTCTTCTCTTCCCTCTAGTTCCTCTCCTTGAAACATTTTTCTCAGAAGACGAATTATCACCCACATTATACTCTGAGATGAAAGACTGACTTTCTGATAGATTACTTGCTTCCGGGTCCTGACCGTGGTTACTGAAGACGCTGAAGTTTTCACTGTTGGCTTTCTATGATGCATAACTTAATCTGCTGTCTTGGTCCAATGACTCATCCATTGCAACAACAAACTACTTGATGCTCCAGGGAGCCTACAAAATAGCTCAATATTGAAGAAGAAAATTGTAAACAAAGCATCTACTACATGAAAAGTCAAACATCTGGCTTGATACAAGAAAATCGTATCACCACTGAAATTATTTCATTCTGACAAGTGGGTTACCCTCAATTAGAGACAATGGTTGGGTGGCTGGCCTTGAGCAAAATGTTGGACCAGGTGGAGGGATATAAAAAATGCGGTAACACACTTATTTTTATGGTAATTCTACAGTGCATTGGGTGCAAAACTTTGCAAAATTCAAAAATGAGCAAATTTTGTTCCTGAGAAAACGCCATTTGGAGGCAAATTTTCCTGTTCTCATTCTGAGGCATATTTTCCTGCATATTATCCTGATCTCGATCAAACCCAACAGCAATAATCTCAACATTTTAACATTATCTTCACTTCATTATTTTTGAAGCTTGCTAATTTTAGATGTTCGTATCATTGCAAACTGAAATATCCTTAAATATTGAAGGGAATAGATTAAAAAGATAATTATTTACGGCTTCAAAGGCTATGAGCATATATGGGCTCAATAAGTGAGGAAAGATGAATTTTGTGGCACCAAATATTTATTTCGATACCGTAGTAAGTAAAGGTGCATTAAAGCCTCTACAGATCAACAACTTTCTTCGATAAACGATACTTAAAGATTCTGGTATTATTTCACTTTCTTCTTATCAAGTATACTGTCCATCCAAATAGGATACCTTCCCCTCTTATCCCCCTCAGAACAATGCTGTTAGGATAAAACCCTTCCTTGATGCATCTTGCTTATGTAAAGGTACAAACCTTCTACTTGGCAATACCCAACACTCAAATCATATCTTACAACTTTTATCTCCAAGTCCTTAATTAGTTAGGTTGCGTCTAAGCCTATGCAAGTCACTAACCCTTTTGATATATGATAGTTTGAGAACTGTTACCAAGTCATTTTATCGTTACAATAGTTTCAAATGAAAGCCAAAAACAACATATCTTCCTTCCTTCCCCTCAGAACGAACAATGTTGTTTGAGAATGACGCAGCTTGCACTGCATCTTGCACTTCACATAGTTCGGCTCAAGGATCCTACTCGGCAAAACCTAGTGTTGCTTCAATCATCCTCACTATAGCACATAATAAATTCAAAAAGCAAAATATATTCAAGCTCTCTCCTCTCAGATGAATGTTGTTTGAAAATAACGCAATTCCTCACTCTATTTTGTTCATGTCAAGCCCAAACTTCTTACTTGGTGAAATGCAACATTGTTCGAAGGGGGAAGGGAGAGGGGAAGGAGTCTTAGATTTTTTAGAGTAGTTGTTGAAAAGTGGTGGAACGCCTTTTAAATTTATTGCTGCACTACCATTGCTAATATCAACATACAGATATTATACCTTTCAATCCTCGAATAAACAGAGAATCTTGCTAACCACTATTCAGAGGCAAAAGTGTATTTTCAAATAGCCTTGGTGGTGAAGTTTGTAGATATCTATTCATTCTACTGATTTCCTCTTGTAAAGAAACCTACTATCATAATATATGCATGGCTAGTAGGCTATCCATTTTTTTATCAACATGAGGCCAAGTCGACTCGTTTCTCCTGATCCTGGCCTATCCGTCAAACTACAGCCTGTATACTCAGGAACTATAATTCAAAGGTAATCTCTTTGTAAACATTAAATCTAAGGTATTCAATTAAACTGCAATGAAACATATTCGCTTACCTGTCTGTTCTTGAACTCGATTTAACATCCTGAACAAACCAGTTTCATTCGGCATGCAGTGTTTTATCTTTCATTGGCGAACTAAAATCAAATGATCCTCACTATAACTGATTTCGATACAAATGCAACAGTTTAATCAGGAGAAAGATATTTGAGTTTTTTGTACTGAATTTCGATTGTGACGTCAGTTGATTAATAAGTATAGTCTAACGTCAGAAATCCCATCTGCAAGCTTTTGATAAAACAGTGAGATTGAATTGAATTGATTGTAGCATTGGGTGAGTTCTCAACGTGCTACAGTCCTCTTTCTCAGAGTTTAATACTGAATAAATGACTGTTTTAAACCGTTTTTTGATTCAATGAATAAATGTACAGTCGTGCATAACTTTAAACAAGTTATCAATAATATTCTTCACCTTAAATGCACCGGAAAAGCAGAAGAAAATCGACTTTAACCAACGTGCAACGGCCTTAAATTATAATAAGTAAAGTATACTATATCTTGTTACTTGAAGTGGTGTTGCACGTCAGAGATTCTGGTTTTAGTCCTGACAAAGTGAAGAACTGGGGCTACAATCACCCCAAGACCAACTTTGACCGTAGTGCACGGAGAAATATATCCAAATGGAGTTGATAATAGACACAAGAAGGCATGAAACTAAACTTTAAAAGCAAACGTAGCACGTACGCCCTACACTAAACATAACAAGGCTTATCCTGTTCTCGATCAAACACAACAGCAATATTCTCAACATTTTTACATTATCATCACTTCATTATTTTTGAAACTTTTTAATTTTAGATGTTCGTATCATTGCAAACTGAAATATCCTTAAAGATTGAAGGGAATAGATTGGAAAGATAATTATTTACGGCTTCATAGGCTATGGGCTCACTAAGTGAGGAAAGTTGAATTTTATGGCACCAAATATTTATTTCGATACCTTAGTAAGTTAAGGTGCATTAAAGCCTCTACAGATCAACAACTTTCTTCGATAAACGATACTTAAAGATTCTGGTATTATTTCACTTTCTTCTTAAAAAGTATACTGTCCATCCAAATAGGATACCTTCCCCTCTTATCCCCCTCAGAACAATGCTGTTAAAATAAAACCCTTCCTTGATGCATCTTGCTTATGTAAAGGTAAAAACCTTCTACTTGGCAATATCCAACACTCAAATCATATCTTACAACTTTTATATCCAAGTCCTTAGTTAGTTAGGTTACATCTAAGCCTATGCAAGTCACTAACCCTTTTGATATATGATAGTTTGAGAACTGATACCAAGTCACTTTATTGTTACTGGAGTTTATAATGAAAGCCAAAAACAACATATCTTCCTTCCTTCCCCTCAGAACGAACAATGTTGTTTGAGAATGACGCAGCTTGCACTGCATCTTGCACTTCACCTGTTGGGGCTCAAACCCCCTACTCGGCAATACCTAGTGTTGCTTCAATCATCCTCACTATAGCATATAATCAATTCAAAAAGCAAAATATATTCAAGCTCTCTCCTCTCAGATGAATGTTGTTTGAAAATAACGCAATTCCTCACTCTATTTTGTTCATGTCAAGCCCAAACTTCTTACTTGGTGAAATGCAACATTGTTTGAAGGGGAAAGGGAGAAGGGAAGGAGTCTTGGATTTTTTAGAGTAGTTGTTGAAAAGTGGTGGAACGCCTGATAAGTTTACTGCTGCACTACCATTGCAAATATCAACATACAGATATTATAGCTTTCAATCCTCGAATAAACAGAGAATCTTGCTAACCACTATTCAGAGACAAAAGTGTATTTTCCAATAGCCTTGGTGGTGAAGTTTGTAGATATCTATTCATTCTACTGATTTCCTCTTGTAAAGAAACATACTATTATAAGATATACATGGCTAGTAGGCTATCCATTTTTTTATCAACATGAGGCCAAGTCGACTCGTTTTTCCTGATCCTGGCCTATCCGTCAAACTACAACCTGTATACTCAGGAACTATAATTCAAAGGTAATCTCTTTGTAAACATTAAATCTAAGGTATTCAATTAAACTGCAATGAAACATATTCGCTTACCTGTCTGTTCTTGAACTCGATTTAACATCCTGAACAAACCAGTTTCATTCGACATGCAGTGTTTCATCTTTCATTGGCGAACTGAAATCAAATGATCCTCACTATAACTGATTTCGATACAAATGCAACAGTTTAATCAGGAGAAAGATATTTGAGTTTTTTGTACTGAATTTCGATTGTGACGTCAGTTGATTAATAAGTATAGTCTAACGTCAGAAATCCCATCTGCAAGCTTCTGATGAAACAGTGAGATTGAATTGAATTGATTGTAGCATTGGGTGAGTTCTCAACGTGCTACAGTCCTCTTTCTCAGAGTTTAATACTGAATAAATGACTGTTTTAAACCGTTTTTTGATTCAATGAATAAATGTACAGTCGTGCATAACTTTAAACAAGTTATCAATAATATTCTTCACCTTAAATGCACCGGAAAAGCAGAAGAAAATCGACTTTAACCAACGTGCAACGGCCTTAAATTATAATAAGTAAAGTATACTATATCTTGTTACTTGAAGTGGTGTTGCACGTCAGAGATTCTGGTTTTAGTCCTGACAAAGTGAAGAACTGGGGCTACAATCACCCCAAGACCAACTTTGACCGTAGTGCACGGAGAAATATATCCAAATGGAGTTGATAATAGACACAAGAAGGCATGAAACTAAACTTTAAAAGCAAACGTAGCACGTACGCCCTACACTAAACATAACAAGGCTTATCCTGTTCTCGATCAAACACAACAGCAATATTCTCAACATTTTTACATTATCATCACTTCATTATTTTTGAAACTTTTTAATTTTAGATGTTCGTATCATTGCAAACTGAAATATTCTTAAAGATTGAAGGGAATAGATTGAAAAGATAATCATTTACGGCTTCATAGGCTATGGGCTCACTAAGTGAGGAAAGTTGAATTTTATGGCACCAAATATTTATTTCGATACCTTAGTAAGTTAAGGTACATTAAAGCCTCTACAGATCAACAACTTTCTTCGATAAACGATACTTAAAGATTCTGGTATTATTTCACTTTCTTCTTAAAAAGTATACTGTCCATCCAAATAGGATACCTTCCCCTCTTATCCCCCTCAGAACAATGCTGTTAAAATAAAACCCTTCCTTGATGCATCTTGCTTATGTAAAGGTAAAAACCTTCTACTTGGCAATACCCAACACTCAAATCATATCTTACAACTTTTATATCCAAGTCCTTAGTTAGTTAGGTTACATCTAAGCCTATGCAAGTCACTAACCCTTTTGATATATGATAGTTTGAGAACTGATACCAAGTCACTTTATTGTTACTGGAGTTTAAAATGAAAGCCAAAAACAACATATCTTCCTTCCTTCCCCTCAGAACGAACAATGTTGTTTGAGAATGACGCAGCTTGCACTGCATCTTGCACTTCACCTGTTGGGGCTCAAACCCCCTACTCGGCAATACCTAGTGTTGCTTCAATCATCCTCACTATAGCATATAATCAATTCAAAAAGCAAAATATATTCAAGCTCTCTCCTCTCAGATGAATGTTGTTTGAAAATAACGCAATTCCTCACTCTATTTTGTTCATGTCAAGCCCAAACTTCTTACTTGGTGAAATGCAACATTGTTTGAAGGGGGAAGGGAGAGGGGAAGGAGTCTTAGATTTTTTAGAGTAGTTGTTGAAAAGTGGTGGAACGCCTGATAAGTTTACTGCTGCACTACCATTGCAAATATCAACATACAGATATTATAGCTTTCAATCCTCGAATAAACAGAGAATCTTGCTAACCACTATTCAGAGACAAAAGTGTATTTTCAAATAGCCTTGGTGGTGAAGTTTGTAGATATTTATTCATTCTACTGATTTCCTCTTGTAAAGAAACATACTATTATAAGATATACATGGCTAGTAGGCTATCCATTTTTTTATCAACATGAGGCCAAGTCGACTCGTTTTTCCTGATCCTGGCCTATCCGTCAAACTACAACCTGTATACTCAGGAACTATAATTCAAAGGTAATCTCTTTGTAAACATGAAATCTAAGGTATTCAATTAAACTGCAATGAAACATATTCGCTTACCTGTCTGTTCTTGAACTCGATTTAACATCCTGAACAAACCAGTTTCATTCGACATGCAGTGTTTCATCTTTCATTGGCGAACTGAAATCAAATGATCCTCACTATAACTGATTTCGATACAAATGCAACAGTTTAATCAGGAGAAAGATATTTGAGTTTTTTGTACTGAATTTCGATTGTGACGTCAGTTGATTAATAAGTATAGTCTAACGTCAGAAATCCCATCTGCAAGCTTCTGATGAAACAGTGAGATTGAATTGAATTGATTGTAGCATTGGGTGAGTTCTCAACGTGCTACAGTCCTCTTTCTCAGAGTTTAATACTGAATAAATGACTGTTTTAAACCGTTTTTTGATTCAATGAATAAATGTACAGTCGTGCATAACTTTAAACAAGTTATCAATAATATTCTTCACCTTAAATGCACCGGAAAAGCAGAAGAAAATCGACTTTAACCAACGTGCAACGGCCTTAAATTATAATAAGTAAAGTATACTATATCTTGTTACTTGAAGTGGTGTAGCACGTCAGAGATTCTGGTTTTAGTCCTGACAAAGTGAAGAACTGGGGCTACAATCACCCCAAGACCAACTTTGACCGTAGTGCACGGAGAAATATATCCAAATGGAGTTGATAATAGACACAAGAAGGCATGAAACTAAACTTTAAAAGCAAACGTAGCACGTACGCCCTACACTAAACATAACAAGGCTTATCCTGTTCTCGATCAAACACAACAGCAATATTCTCAACATTTTTACATTATCATCACTTCATTATTTTTGAAGCTTTCCAATTTTAGATGTTCGTATCATTGCAAACTGAAATATTCTTAAAGATTGAAGGGAATAGATTGAAAAGATAATCATTTACGGCTTCATAGGCTATGGGCTCACTAAGTGAGGAAAGTTGAATTTTGTGGCACCAAATATTTATTTCGATACCTTAGTAAGTAAAGGTGCATTAAAGCCTCTACAGATCAACAACTTTCTTCGATAAACGATACTTAAAGATTCTGGTATTATTTCACTTTCTTCTTAAAAAGTATACTGTCCATCCAAATAGGATACCTTCCCCTCTTATCCCCCTCAGAACAATGCTGTTAGGATAAAACCCTTCCTTGATGCATCTTGCTTATGTAAAGGTAAAAACCTTCTACTTGGCAATACCCAACACTCAAATCATATCTTACAACTTTTATGTCCAAGTCCTTAGTTAGTTAGGTTACGTCTAAGCCTATGCAAGTCACTAACCCTTTTGATATATGATAGTTTGAGAACTGATACCAATTCACTCCATCGTTACTATAGTTTAAAATGAAAGCCAAAAACAACATATCTTCCTTCCTTCCCCTCAGAACGAACAATGTTGTTTGAGAATGACGCAGCTTGCACTGCATCTTGCACTTCACCTGTTGGGGCTCAAACCCCCTACTCGGCAATACCTAGTGTTGCTTCAATCATCCTCACTATAGCATATAATCAATTCAAAAAGCAAAATATATTCAAGCTCTCTCCTCTCAGATGAATGTTGTTTGAAAATAACGCAATTCCTCACTCTATTTTGTTCATGTCAAGCCCAAACTTCTTACTTGGTGAAATGCAACATTGTTTGAAGGGGGAAGGGAGAGGGGAAGGAGTCTTAGATTTTTTAGAGTAGTTGTTGAAAAGTGGTGGAACGCCTGATAAGTTTACTGCTGCACTACCATTGCAAATATCAACATACAGATATTATAGCTTTCAATCCTCGAATAAACAGAGAATCTTGCTAACCACTATTCAGAGACAAAAGTGTATTTTCAAATAGCCTTGGTGGTGAAGTTTGTAGATATCTATTCATTCTACTGATTTCCTCTTGTAAAGAAACATACTATTATAAGATATACATGGCTAGTAGGCTATCCATTTTTTTATCAACATGAGGCCAAGTCGACTCGTTTTTCCTGATCTTGGCCTATCCGTCAAACTACAACCTGTATACTCAGGAACTATAATTCAAAGGTAATCTCTTTGTAAACATGAAATCTAAGGTATTCAATTAAACTGCAATGAAACATATTCGCTTACCTGTCTGTTCTTGAACTCGATTTAACATCCTGAACAAACCAGTTTCATTCGACATGCAGTGTTTCATCTTTCATTGGCGAACTGAAATCAAATGATCCTCACTATAACTGATTTCGATACAAATGCAACAGTTTAATCAGGAGAAAGATATTTGAGTTTTTTGTACTGAATTTCGATTGTGACGTCAGTTGATTAATAAGTATAGTCTAACGTCAGAAATCCCATCTGCAAGCTTCTGATGAAACAGTGAGATTGAATTGAATTGATTGTAGCATTGGGTGAGTTCTCAACGTGCTACAGTCCTCTTTCTCAGAGTTTAATACTGAATAAATGACTGTTTTAAACCGTTTTTTGATTCAATGAATAAATGTACAGTCGTGCATAACTTTAAACAAGTTATCAATAATATTCTTCACCTTAAATGCACCGGAAAAGCAGAAGAAAATCGACTTTAACCAACGTGCAACGGCCTTAAATTATAATAAGTAAAGTATACTATATCTTGTTACTTGAAGTGGTGTAGCACGTCAGAGATTCTGGTTTTAGTCCTGACAAAGTGAAGAACTGGGGCTACAATCACCCCAAGACCAACTTTGACCGTAGTGCACGGAGAAATATATCCAAATGGAGTTGATAATAGACACAAGAAGGCATGAAACTAAACTTTAAAAGCAAACGTAGCACGTACGCCCTACACTAAACATAACAAGGCTTATCCTGTTCTCGATCAAACACAACAGCAATATTCTCAACATTTTTACATTATCATCACTTCATTATTTTTGAAGCTTGCCAATTTTAGATGTTCGTATCATTGCAAACTGAAATATTCTTAAAGATTGAAGGGAATAGATTGAAAAGATAATCATTTACGGCTTCATAGGCTATGGGCTCACTAAGTGAGGAAAGTTGAATTTTGTGGCACCAAATATTTATTTCGATACCTTAGTAAGTAAAGGTGCATTAAAGCCTCTACAGATCAACAACTTTCTTCGATAAACGATACTTAAAGATTCTGGTATTATTTCACTTTCTTCTTAAAAAGTATACTGTCCATCCAAATAGGATACCTTCCCCTCTTATCCCCCTCAGAACAATGCTGTTAGGATAAAACCCTTCCTTGATGCATCTTGCTTATGTAAAGGTAAAAACCTTCTACTTGGCAATACCCAACACTCAAATCATATCTTACAACTTTTATATCCAAGTCCTTAGTTAGTTAGGTTACGTCTAAGTCTATGCAAGTCACTAACCCTTTTGATATATGATAGTTTGAGAACTGATACCAATTCACTTCATCGTTACTATAGTTTAAAATGAAAGCCAAAAACAACATATCTTCCTTCCTTCCCCTCAGAACGAACAATGTTGTTTGAGAATGACGCAGCTTGCACTGCATCTAGCATTTCACATGTTGGGGCTCAAACCCTCTACTCGGCAAAACCTAGTGTTGCTTCAATCATCCTCACTATAGCATATAATCAATTCAAAAAACAAAATATATTCAAGCTCTCTCCTCTCAGATGAATGTTGTTTGAAAATAACGCAATTCCTCACTCTATTTTGTTCCTGTCAAGCCCAAACTTCTTACTTGGTGAAATGCAACATTGTTTGAAGGGGAAAGGGAGAGGGGAAGGAGTCTTAGATTTTTTAGAGTAGTTGTTGAAAAGTGGTGGAACGCCTGATAAGTTTACTGCTGCACTACCATTGCTAATATCAACATACAGATATTATAGCTTTCAATCCTCGAATAAACAGAGAATCTTGCTAACCACTATTCAGAGACAAAAGTGTATTTTCAAATAGCCTTGGTGGTGAAGTTTGTAGATATCTATTCATTCTACTGATTTCCTCTTGTAAAGAAACTTCTTATTATGAGATATGCATAGCTAGTAGGCTATCGATGTTTTTATCAACATGAGGCCAAGTCGACTCGTTTCTCCTGATCCTGGCCTATCCGTCAAACTACAACCTGTATACTCAGGAACTATAATTCAAAGGTAATCTCTTTGTAAACATGAAATCTAAGGTATTCAATTAAACTGCAATGAAACATATTCGCTTACCTGTCTGTTCTTGAACTCGATTTAACATCCTGAACAAACCAGTTTCATTCGACATGCAGTGTTTCATCTTTCATTGGCGAACTGAAATCAAATGATCCTCACTATAACTGATTTCGATACAAATGCAACAGTTTAATCAGGAGAAAGATATTTGAGTTTTTTGTACTGAATTTCGATTGTGACGTCAGTTGATTAATAAGTATAGTCTAACGTCAGAAATCCCATCTGCAAGCTTTTGATGAAACAGTAAGATTGAATTGAATTGATTGTAGCATTGGGTGAGTTCTCAACGTGCTACAGTCCTCTTTCTCAGAGTTTAATACTGAATAAATGACTGTTTTAAACCGTTTTTTGATTCAATGAATAAATGTACAGTCGTGCATAATAAAACAAGTTATCAATAATATTCTTCACCTTAAATGCACCGGAAAAGCAGAAGAAAATCGACTTTAACCAACGTGCAACGGCCTTAAATTATAATAAGTAAAGTATACTATATCTTGTTACTTGAAGTGGTGTAGCACGGCAGAGATTCTGGTTTTAGTCCTGACGAAGTGAAGAACTGGGGCTACAATCACCCCAAGACCAACTTTGACCGTAGTGCACGGAGAAATATATCCAAATGGAGTTGATAATAGACACAAGAAGGCATGAAACTAAACTTTAAAAGCAAACGTAGCACGTACGCCCTACACTAAACATAACAAGGCTTATCCTGTTCTCGATCAAACACAACAGCAATATTCTCAACATTTTTACATTATCATCACTTCATTATTTTTGAAGCTTGCCAATTTTAGATGTTCGTATCATTGCAAACTGAAATATTCTTAAAGATTGAAGGGAATAGATTGAAAAGATAATCATTTACGGCTTCATAGGCTATGGGCTCACTAAGTGAGGAAAGTTGAATTTTGTGGCACCAAATATTTATTTCGATACCTTAGTAAGTAAAGGTGCATTAAAGCCTCTACAGATCAACAACTTTCTTCGATAAACGATACTTAAAGATTCTGGTATTATTTCACTTTCTTCTTAAAAAGTATACTGTCCATCCAAATAGGATACCTTCCCCTCTTATCCCCCTCAGAACAATGCTGTTAGGATAAAACCCTTCCTTGATGCATCTTGCTTATGTAAAGGTAAAAACCTTCTACTTGGCAATACCCAACACTCAAATCATATCTTACAACTTTTATATCCAAGTCCTTAGTTAGTTAGGTTACGTCTAAGCCTATGCAAGTCACTAACCCTTTTGATATATGATAGTTTGGGAACTGATACCAATTCACTTCATCGTTACTATAGTTTAAAATGAAAGCCAAAAACAACATATCTTCCTTCCTTCCCCTCAGAACGAACAATGTTGTTTGAGAATGACGCAGCTTGCACTGCATCTTGCACTTCACCTGTTGGGGCTCAAACCCCCTACTCGGCAATACCTAGTGTTGCTTCAATCATCCTCACTATAGCATATAATCAATTCAAAAAGCAAAATATATTCAAGCTCTCTCCTCTCAGATGAATGTTGTTTGAAAATAACGCAATTCCTCACTCTATTTTGTTCATGTCAAGCCCAAACTTCTTACTTGCTGAAATGCAACATTGTTTGAAGGGGAAAGGGAGAGGGGAAGGAGTCTTAGATTTTTTAGAGTAGTTGTTGAAAAATGGTGGAACGCCTGATAAGTTTACTGCTGCACTACCTTTGCTAATATCAACATACAGATATTATAGCTTTCAATCCTCGAATAAACAGAGAATCTTGCTAACAACTATTCAGAGACAAAAGTGTATTTTCAAATAGCCTTGGTGGTGAAGTTTGTAGATATCTATTCATTCTACTGATTTCCTCTTGTAAAGAAACTTCTTATTATGAGATATGCATAGCTAGTAGGCTATCGATGTTTTTATCAACATGAGGCCAAGTCGACTCGTTTCTCCTGATCCTGGCCTATCCGTCAAACTACAACCTGTATACTCAGGAACTATAATTCAAAGGTAATCTCTTTGTAAACATGAAATCTAAGGTATTCAATTAAACTGCAATGAAACATATTCGCTTACCTGTCTGTTCTTGAACTCGATTTAACATCCTGAACAAACCAGTTTCATTCGACATGCAGTGTTTCATCTTTCATTGGCGAACTGAAATCAAATGATCCTCACTATAACTGATTTCGATACAAATGCAACAGTTTAATCAGGAGAAAGATATTTGAGTTTTTTGTACTGAATTTCGATTGTGACGTCAGTTGATTAATAAGTATAGTCTAACGTCAGAAATCCCATCTGCAAGCTTTTGATGAAACAGTAAGATTGAATTGAATTGATTGTAGCATTGGGTGAGTTCTCAACGTGCTACAGTCCTCTTTCTCAGAGTTTAATACTGAATAAATGACTGTTTTAAACCGTTTTTTGATTCAATGAATAAATGTACAGTCGTGCATAATTAAACAAGTTATCAATAATATTCTTCACCTTAAATGCACCGGAAAAGCAGAAGAAAATCGACTTTAACCAACGTGCAACGGCCTTAAATTATAATAAGTAAAGTATACTATATCTTGTTACTTGAAGTGGTGTAGCACGGCAGAGATTCTGGTTTTAGTCCTGACGAAGTGAAGAACTGGGGCTACAATCACCCCAAGACCAACTTTGACCGTAGTGCACGGAGAAATATATCCAAATGGAGTTGATAATAGACACAAGAAGGCATGAAACTAAACTTTAAAAGCAAACGTAGCACGTACGCCCTACACTAAACATAACAAGGCTTATCCTGTTCTCGATCAAACACAACAGCAATATTCTCAACATTTTTACATTATCATCACTTCATTATTTTTGAAGCTTGCCAATTTTAGATGTTCGTATCATTGCAAACTGAAATATTCTTAAAGATTGAAGGGAATAGATTGAAAAGATAATCATTTACGGCTTCATAGGCTATGGGCTCACTAAGTGAGGAAAGTTGAATTTTGTGGCACCAAATATTTATTTCGATACCTTAGTAAGTAAAGGTGCATTAAAGCCTCTACAGATCAACAACTTTCTTCGATAAACGATACTTAAAGATTCTGGTATTATTTCACTTTCTTCTTAAAAAGTATACTGTCCATCCAAATAGGATACCTTCCCCTCTTATCCCCCTCAGAACAATGCTGTTAGGATAAAACCCTTCCTTGATGCATCTTGCTTATGTAAAGGTAAAAACCTTCTACTTGGCAATACCCAACACTCAAATCATATCTTACAACTTTTATATCCAAGTCCTTAGTTAGTTAGGTTACGTCTAAGCCTATGCAAGTCACTAACCCTTTTGATATATGATAGTTTGAGAACTGATACCAATTCACTTCATCGTTACTATAGTTTAAAATGAAAGCCAAAAACAACATATCTTCCTTCCTTCCCCTCAGAACGAACAATGTTGTTTGAGAATGACGCAGCTTGCACTGCATCTAGCATTTCACATGTTGGGGCTCAAACCCTCTACTCGGCAAAACCTAGTGTTGCTTCAATCATCCTCACTATAGCATATAATCAATTCAAAAAGCAAAATATATTCAAGCTCTCTCCTCTCAGATGAATGTTGTTTGAAAATAACGCAATTCCTCACTCTATTTTGTTCATGTCAAGCCCAAACTTCTTACTTGGTGAAATGCAACATTGTTTGAAGGGGAAAGGGAGAGGGGAAGGAGTCTTAGATTTTTTAGAGTAGTTGTTGAAAAGTGGTGGAACGCCTGATAAGTTTACTGCTGCACTACCATTGCTAATATCAACATACAGATATTATAGCTTTCAATCCTCGAATAAACAGAGAATCTTGCTAACCACTATTCAGAGACAAAAGTGTATTTTCAAATAGCCTTGGTGGTGAAGTTTGTAGATATCTATTCATTCTACTGATTTCCTCTTGTAAAGAAACTTCTTATTATGAGATATGCATAGCTAGTAGGCTATCGATGTTTTTATCAACATGAGGCCAAGTCGACTCGTTTCTCCTGATCCTGGCCTATCCGTCAAACTACAACCTGTATACTCAGGAACTATAATTCAAAGGTAATCTCTTTGTAAACATGAAATCTAAGGTATTCAATTAAACTGCAATGAAACATATTCGCTTACCTGTCTGTTCTTGAACTCGATTTAACATCCTGAACAAACCAGTTTCATTCGACATGCAGTGTTTCATCTTTCATTGGCGAACTGAAATCAAATGATCCTCACTATAACTGATTTCGATACAAATGCAACAGTTTAATCAGGAGAAAGATATTTGAGTTTTTTGTACTGAATTTCGATTGTGACGTCAGTTGATTAATAAGTATAGTCTAACGTCAGAAATCCCATCTGCAAGCTTTTGATGAAACAGTAAGATTGAATTGAATTGATTGTAGCATTGGGTGAGTTCTCAACGTGCTACAGTCCTCTTTCTCAGAGTTTAATACTGAATAAATGACTGTTTTAAACCGTTTTTTGATTCAATGAATAAATGTACAGTCGTGCATAATTAAACAAGTTATCAATAATATTCTTCACCTTAAATGCACCGGAAAAGCAGAAGAAAATCGACTTTAACCAACGTGCAACGGCCTTAAATTATAATAAGTAAAGTATACTATATCTTGTTACTTGAAGTGGTGTAGCACGGCAGAGATTCTGGTTTTAGTCCTGACGAAGTGAAGAACTGGGGCTACAATCACCCCAAGACCAACTTTGACCGTAGTGCACGGAGAAATATATCCAAATGGAGTTGATAATAGACACAAGAAGGCATGAAACTAAACTTTAAAAGCAAACGTAGCACGTACGCCCTACACTAAACATAACAAGGCTTATCCTGTTCTCGATCAAACACAACAGCAATATTCTCAACATTTTTACATTATCATCACTTCATTATTTTTGAAGCTTGCCAATTTTAGATGTTCGTATCATTGCAAACTGAAATATTCTTAAAGATTGAAGGGAATAGATTGAAAAGATAATCATTTACGGCTTCATAGGCTATGGGCTCACTAAGTGAGGAAAGTTGAATTTTGTGGCACCAAATATTTATTTCGATACCTTAGTAAGTAAAGGTGCATTAAAGCCTCTACAGATCAACAACTTTCTTCGATAAACGATACTTAAAGATTCTGGTATTATTTCACTTTCTTCTTAAAAAGTATACTGTCCATCCAAATAGGATACCTTCCCCTCTTATCCCCCTCAGAACAATGCTGTTAGGATAAAACCCTTCCTTGATGCATCTTGCTTATGTAAAGGTAAAAACCTTCTACTTGGCAATACCCAACACTCAAATCATATCTTACAACTTTTATATCCAAGTCCTTAGTTAGTTAGGTTACGTCTAAGCCTATGCAAGTCACTAACCCTTTTGATATATGATAGTTTGAGAACTGATACCAATTCACTTCATCGTTACTATAGTTTAAAATGAAAGCCAAAAACAACATATCTTCCTTCCTTCCCCTCAGAACGAACAATGTTGTTTGAGAATGACGCAGCTTGCACTGCATCTAGCATTTCACATGTTGGGGCTCAAACCCTCTACTCGGCAAAACCTAGTGTTGCTTCAATCATCCTCACTATAGCATATAATCAATTCAAAAAACAAAATATATTCAAGCTCTCTCCTCTCAGATGAATGTTGTTTGAAAATAACGCAATTCCTCACTCTATTTTGTTCCTGTCAAGCCCAAACTTCTTACTTGGTGAAATGCAACATTGTTTGAAGGGGAAAGGGAGAGGGGAAGGAGTCTTAGATTTTTTAGAGTAGTTGTTGAAAAGTGGTGGAACGCCTGATAAGTTTACTGCTGCACTACCATTGCTAATATCAACATACAGATATTATAGCTTTCAATCCTCGAATAAACAGAGAATCTTGCTAACCACTATTCAGAGACAAAAGTGTATTTTCAAATAGCCTTGGTGGTGAAGTTTGTAGATATCTATTCATTCTACTGATTTCCTCTTGTAAAGAAACTTCTTATTATGAGATATGCATAGCTAGTAGGCTATCGATGTTTTTATCAACATGAGGCCAAGTCGACTCGTTTCTCCTGATCCTGGCCTATCCGTCAAACTACAACCTGTATACTCAGGAACTATAATTCAAAGGTAATCTCTTTGTAAACATGAAATCTAAGGTATTCAATTAAACTGCAATGAAACATATTCGCTTACCTGTCTGTTCTTGAACTCGATTTAACATCCTGAACAAACCAGTTTCATTCGACATGCAGTGTTTCATCTTTCATTGGCGAACTGAAATCAAATGATCCTCACTATAACTGATTTCGATACAAATGCAACAGTTTAATCAGGAGAAAGATATTTGAGTTTTTTGTACTGAATTTCGATTGTGACGTCAGTTGATTAATAAGTATAGTCTAACGTCAGAAATCCCATCTGCAAGCTTTTGATGAAACAGTAAGATTGAATTGAATTGATTGTAGCATTGGGTGAGTTCTCAACGTGCTACAGTCCTCTTTCTCAGAGTTTAATACTGAATAAATGACTGTTTTAAACCGTTTTTTGATTCAATGAATAAATGTACAGTCGTGCATAATAAAACAAGTTATCAATAATATTCTTCACCTTAAATGCACCGGAAAAGCAGAAGAAAATCGACTTTAACCAACGTGCAACGGCCTTAAATTATAATAAGTAAAGTATACTATATCTTGTTACTTGAAGTGGTGTAGCACGGCAGAGATTCTGGTTTTAGTCCTGACGAAGTGAAGAACTGGGGCTACAATCACCCCAAGACCAACTTTGACCGTAGTGCACGGAGAAATATATCCAAATGGAGTTGATAATAGACACAAGAAGGCATGAAACTAAACTTTAAAAGCAAACGTAGCACGTACGCCCTACACTAAACATAACAAGGCTTATCCTGTTCTCGATCAAACACAACAGCAATATTCTCAACATTTTTACATTATCATCACTTCATTATTTTTGAAGCTTGCCAATTTTAGATGTTCGTATCATTGCAAACTGAAATATTCTTAAAGATTGAAGGGAATAGATTGAAAAGATAATCATTTACGGCTTCATAGGCTATGGGCTCACTAAGTGAGGAAAGTTGAATTTTGTGGCACCAAATATTTATTTCGATACCTTAGTAAGTAAAGGTGCATTAAAGCCTCTACAGATCAACAACTTTCTTCGATAAACGATACTTAAAGATTCTGGTATTATTTCACTTTCTTCTTAAAAAGTATACTGTCCATCCAAATAGGATACCTTCCCCTCTTATCCCCCTCAGAACAATGCTGTTAGGATAAAACCCTTCCTTGATGCATCTTGCTTATGTAAAGGTAAAAACCTTCTACTTGGCAATACCCAACACTCAAATCATATCTTACAACTTTTATATCCAAGTCCTTAGTTAGTTAGGTTACGTCTAAGCCTATGCAAGTCACTAACCCTTTTGATATATGATAGTTTGAGAACTGATACCAATTCACTTCATCGTTACTATAGTTTAAAATGAAAGCCAAAAACAACATATCTTCCTTCCTTCCCCTCAGAACGAACAATGTTGTTTGAGAATGACGCAGCTTGCACTGCATCTTGCACTTCACCTGTTGGGGCTCAAACCCCCTACTCGGCAATACCTAGTGTTGCTTCAATCATCCTCACTATAGCATATAATCAATTCAAAAAGCAAAATATATTCAAGCTCTCTCCTCTCAGATGAATGTTGTTTGAAAATAACGCAATTCCTCACTCTATTTTGTTCATGTCAAGCCCAAACTTCTTACTTGCTGAAATGCAACATTGTTTGAAGGGGAAAGGGAGAGGGGAAGGAGTCTTAGATTTTTTAGAGTAGTTGTTGAAAAGTGGTGGAACGCCTGATAAGTTTACTGCTGCACTACCATTGCTAATATCAACATACAGATATTATAGCTTTCAATCCTCGAATAAACAGAGAATCTTGCTAACCACTATTCAGAGACAAAAGTGTATTTTCAAATAGCCTTGGTGGTGAAGTTTGTAGATATCTATTCATTCTACTGATTTCCTCTTGTAAAGAAACTTCTTATTATGAGATATGCATAGCTAGTAGGCTATCGATGTTTTTATCAACATGAGGCCAAGTCGACTCGTTTCTCCTGATCCTGGCCTATCCGTCAAACTACAACCTGTATACTCAGGAACTATAATTCAAAGGTAATCTCTTTGTAAACATGAAATCTAAGGTATTCAATTAAACTGCAATGAAACATATTCGCTTACCTGTCTGTTCTTGAACTCGATTTAACATCCTGAACAAACCAGTTTCATTCGACATGCAGTGTTTCATCTTTCATTGGCGAACTGAAATCAAATGATCCTCACTATAACTGATTTCGATACAAATGCAACAGTTTAATCAGGAGAAAGATATTTGAGTTTTTTGTACTGAATTTCGATTGTGACGTCAGTTGATTAATAAGTATAGTCTAACGTCAGAAATCCCATCTGCAAGCTTTTGATGAAACAGTAAGATTGAATTGAATTGATTGTAGCATTGGGTGAGTTCTCAACGTGCTACAGTCCTCTTTCTCAGAGTTTAATACTGAATAAATGACTGTTTTAAACCGTTTTTTGATTCAATGAATAAATGTACAGTCGTGCATAATTAAACAAGTTATCAATAATATTCTTCACCTTAAATGCACCGGAAAAGCAGAAGAAAATCGACTTTAACCAACGTGCAACGGCCTTAAATTATAATAAGTAAAGTATACTATATCTTGTTACTTGAAGTGGTGTAGCACGGCAGAGATTCTGGTTTTAGTCCTGACGAAGTGAAGAACTGGGGCTACAATCACCCCAAGACCAACTTTGACCGTAGTGCACGGAGAAATATATCCAAATGGAGTTGATAATAGACACAAGAAGGCATGAAACTAAACTTTAAAAGCAAACGTAGCACGTACGCCCTACACTAAACATAACAAGGCTTATCCTGTTCTCGATCAAACACAACAGCAATATTCTCAACATTTTTACATTATCATCACTTCATTATTTTTGAAGCTTGCCAATTTTAGATGTTCGTATCATTGCAAACTGAAATATTCTTAAAGATTGAAGGGAATAGATTGAAAAGATAATCATTTACGGCTTCATAGGCTATGGGCTCACTAAGTGAGGAAAGTTGAATTTTGTGGCACCAAATATTTATTTCGATACCTTAGTAAGTAAAGGTGCATTAAAGCCTCTACAGATCAACAACTTTCTTCGATAAACGATACTTAAAGATTCTGGTATTATTTCACTTTCTTCTTAAAAAGTATACTGTCCATCCAAATAGGATACCTTCCCCTCTTATCCCCCTCAGAACAATGCTGTTAGGATAAAACCCTTCCTTGATGCATCTTGCTTATGTAAAGGTAAAAACCTTCTACTTGGCAATACCCAACACTCAAATCATATCTTACAACTTTTATATCCAAGTCCTTAGTTAGTTAGGTTACGTCTAAGCCTATGCAAGTCACTAACCCTTTTGATATATGATAGTTTGAGAACTGATACCAATTCACTTCATCGTTACTATAGTTTAAAATGAAAGCCAAAAACAACATATCTTCCTTCCTTCCCCTCAGAACGAACAATGTTGTTTGAGAATGACGCAGCTTGCACTGCATCTAGCATTTCACATGTTGGGGCTCAAACCCTCTACTCGGCAAAACCTAGTGTTGCTTCAATCATCCTCACTATAGCATATAATCAATTCAAAAAACAAAATATATTCAAGCTCTCTCCTCTCAGATGAATGTTGTTTGAAAATAACGCAATTCCTCACTCTATTTTGTTCCTGTCAAGCCCAAACTTCTTACTTGCTGAAATGCAACATTGTTTGAAGGGGAAAGGGAGAGGGGAAGGAGTCTTAGATTTTTTAGAGTAGTTGTTGAAAAGTGGTGGAACGCCTGATAAGTTTACTGCTGCACTACCATTGCTAATATCAACATACAGATATTATAGCTTTCAATCCTCGAATAAACAGAGAATCTTGCTAACCACTATTCAGAGACAAAAGTGTATTTTCAAATAGCCTTGGTGGTGAAGTTTGTAGATATCTATTCATTCTACTGATTTCCTCTTGTAAAGAAACTTCTTATTATGAGATATGCATAGCTAGTAGGCTATCGATGTTTTTATCAACATGAGGCCAAGTCGACTCGTTTCTCCTGATCCTGGCCTATCCGTCAAACTACAACCTGTATACTCAGGAACTATAATTCAAAGGTAATCTCTTTGTAAACATGAAATCTAAGGTATTCAATTAAACTGCAATGAAACATATTCGCTTACCTGTCTGTTCTTGAACTCGATTTAACATCCTGAACAAACCAGTTTCATTCGACATGCAGTGTTTCATCTTTCATTGGCGAACTGAAATCAAATGATCCTCACTATAACTGATTTCGATACAAATGCAACCGTTTAATCAGGAGAAAGATATTTGAGTTTTTTGTACTGAATTTCGATTGTGACGTCAGTTGATTAATAAGTATAGTCTAACGTCAGAAATCCCATCTGCAAGCTTTTGATGAAACAGTAAGATTGAATTGAATTGATTGTAGCATTGGGTGAGTTCTCAACGTGCTACAGTCCTCTTTCTCAGAGTTTAATACTGAATAAATGACTGTTTTAAACCGTTTTTTGATTCAATGAATAAGTGTACAGTCGTGCATAATTAAACAAGTTATCAATAATATTCTTCACCTTAAATGCACCGGAAAAGCAGAAGAAAATCGACTTTAACCAACGTGCAACGGCCTTAAATTATAATAAGTAAAGTATACTATATCTTGTTACTTGAAGTGGTGTAGCACGGCAGAGATTCTGGTTTTAGTCCTGACGAAGTGAAGAACTGGGGCTACAATCACCCCAAGACCAACTTTGACCGTAGTGCACGGAGAAATATATCCGAATGGAGTTGATAATAGACACAAGAAGGCATGAAACTAAACTTTAAAAGCAAACGTAGCACGTACGCCCTACACTAAACATAACAAGGCTTATCCTGTTCTCGATCAAACACAACAGCAATATTCTCAACATTTTTACATTATCATCACTTCATTATTTTTGAAGCTTGCCAATTTTAGATGTTCGTATCATTGCAAACTGAAATATTCTTAAAGATTGAAGGGAATAGATTGAAAAGATAATCATTTACGGCTTCATAGGCTATGGGCTCACTAAGTGAGGAAAGTTGAATTTTCTGGCACCAAATATTTATTTCGATACCTTAGTAAGTAAAGGTGCATTAAAGCCTCTACAGATCAACAACTTTCTTCGATAAACGATACTTAAAGATTCTGGTATTATTTCACTTTCTTCTTAAAAAGTATACTGTCCATCCAAATAGGATACCTTCCCCTCTTATCCCCCTCAGAACAATGCTGTTAGGATAAAACCCTTCCTTGATGCATCTTGCTTATGTAAAGGTACAAACCTTCTACTTGGCAATACCCAACACTCAAATCATATCGTACAACTTTTATATCCAAGTCCTTAGTTAGTTAGGTTACGTCTAAGCCTATGCAAGTCACTAACCCTTTTGATATATGATAGTTTGAGAACTGATACCAATTCACTTCATCGTTACTATAGTTTAAAATGAAAGCCAAAAACAACATATCTTCCTTCCTTCCCCTCAGAACGAACAATGTTGTTTGAGAATGACGCAGCTTGCACTGCATCTAGCATTTCACATGTTGGGGCTCAAACCCTCTACTCGGCAAAACCTAGTGTTGCTTCAATCATCCTCACTATAGCATATAATCAATTCAAAAAACAAAATATATTCAAGCTCTCTCCTCTCAGATGAATGTTGTTTGAAAATAACGCAATTCCTCACTCTATTTTGTTCATGTCAAGCCCAAACTTCTTACTTGGTGAAATGCAACATTGTTTGAAGGGGGAAGGGAGAGGGGAAGGAGTCTTAGATTTTTTAGAGTAGTTGTTGAAAAGTGGTGGAACGCCTGATAAGTTTACTGCTGCACTACCATTGCTAATATCAACATACAGATATTATAGCTTTCAATCCTCGAATAAACAGAGAATCTTGCTAACCACTATTCAGAGACAAAAGTGTATTTTCAAATAGCCTTGGTGGTGAAGTTTGTAGATATCTATTCATTCTACTGATTTCCTCTTGTAAAGAAACCTCTTATTATGAGATATGCATAGCTAGTAGAATATCGATGTTTTTATCAACATGAGGCCAAGTCGACTCGTTTCTCCTGATCCTGGCCTATCCGTCAAACTACAGCCTTTATACTCAGGAACTATAATTCAAAGGTAATCTCTTTGTAAACATGAAATCTAAGGTATTCAATTCAGCTGCAATGAAACATATTCGCTTACCTGTCTGTTCTTGAACTCGATTTAACATCCTGAACAAACCAGTTTCATTCGGCATGCAGTGTTTCATCTTTCATTGGCGAACTGAAATCAAATGATCCTCACTATAACTGATTTCGATACAAATGCAACAATTTAATCAGGAGAAAGATATTTGAGTTTTTTGTACTGAATTTCGATTGTGACGTCAGTTGATTAATAAGTATAGTCTAACGTCAGAAATCCCATCTGCAAGCTTTTGATGAAACAGTGAGATTGAATTGAATTGATTGTAGCATTGGGTGAGTTCTCAACGTGCTACAGTCCTCTTTCTCAGAGTTTAATACTGAATAAATGACTGTTTTAAACCGTTTTTTGATTCAATGAATAAATGTACAGTCGTGCATTACTTTAAACAAGTTATCAATAATATCCTTCACCTTAAATGCACCGGAAAAGCAGAAGAAAATCGACTTTAACCAACGTGAAACGGCCTTACATTATAATAAGTAAAGTATACTATATCTTGTTACTTGAAGTGGTGTAGCACGTCAGACATTCTGGTTTTAGTCCTGACGAAGTGAAGAACTGGGGCTACAATCACCCCAAGACCAACTTTGACCGTAGTGCACGGAGAAATATATCCAAATGGAGTTGATAATAGACACAAGAAGGCATGAAACTAAACTTTAAAAGCAAACGTAGCACGTACGCCCTACACTAAACATAACAAGGCTTATCCTGTTTTCGATCAAACACAACAGCAATATTCTCAACATTTTTACATTATCATCACTTCATTATTTTTGAAGCTTGCTAATTTTAGATGTTCGTATCATTGCAAACTGAAATATTCTTAAAGATTGAAGGGAATAGATTGAAAAGATAATCATTTACGGCTTCATAGGCTATGGGCTCACTAAGTGAGGAAAGTTGAATTTTCTGGCACCAAATATTTATTTCGATACCTTAGTAAGTAAAGGTGCATTAAAGCCTCTACAGATCAACAACTTTCTTCGATAAACGATACTTAAAGATTCTGGTATTATTTCACTTTCTTCTTAAAAAGTATACTGTCCATCCAAATAGGATACCTTCCCCTCTTATCCCCCTCAGAACAATGCTGTTAGGATAAAACCCCTCCTTGATGCATCTTGCTTATGTAAAGGTAAAAACCTTCTACTTGGCAATACCCAACACTCAAATCATATCTTACAACTTTTATATCCAAGTCCTTAGTTAGTTAGGTTACGTCTAAGCCTATGCAAGTCACTAACCCTTTTGATATATGATAGTTTGAGAACTGATACCAAGTCACTTTATCGTTACTGGAGTTTAAAATGAAAGCCAAAAACAACGTATGTTCCTTCCTTCCCCTCAGAGCAATGTTGTTTGAGAAAGACGCAGCTTGAACTGCATCTTGCATTTCACATGTTGGGGCTCAAACCCTCTACTCGGCAAAACCTAGTGTTGCTTCAATCATCCTCACTATAGCATATAATCAATTCAAAAAACAAAATATATTCAAGCTCTCTCCTCTCAGATGA
>OZ004335.1:602500-768853 GCA_963924455.1 Pelagia noctiluca
AGAACGAGCTTTTCAAAAACGACACGAGTCTAAGTGATAAAGAACATGTTTTATTTATGCTTTCACTGTAAGATATATATTTAGGCTATTCTACTAAACATTATATGGAAATTTGAAACTGAAACTACATCGAGAACTTTTCAAGATTTCTTGCAACCTTTTAACACGACTTCAAGAAATGTTGGCACTGATCCGTTATAGTGCCTTGTCACCGGAAACCACTCTATGAATATGAAATGTTCTCAAAGGATCGATACCTCATTATTTCAACTTTTACATGCAGTACTAGCCCACCACCCAGAAACTGACTGGTAAGAAACTTCAGCCTGGCAGATAGTAGATCTTCCATACTTAAAGATTAGATTTTTCATCTTGAAAATTCATATTGCTTCAGAAAATAATTTTGATTGGAAAGATTTGGCATCTCATACTAATTCAGTGGCTGTCTTGCTGTATACATTTTGAATTCTTCCCTAATTTCTTCTCGACCTATAAGAAACCAGACAGCCTGGTTTTGTAACGTTCAGTTTCTTAGTGGCGGGTCGGTAATGTATCAATGTAGATATGTTTCCTCTGACGATTTTTGTGATGCACATTTTCTCGATATTTTGCTACCCTTGTAATCTTTTACTGTATTTTTGGTTTTATTTTGGAGGATAGAGATATCGATGTATTTGTTTTAATTCCATACTGTGGTATTCTTTTCACAACCGATAAGAATTAAGTAACCGTACTTGCATTAAACTCGAGAAGAGCGTGCCTATCCTATATCATTACATTGTGCTCGGTATACGCTAGGTATAGAGCGATTGCGTAGAAGAATTCTTTATGTAGCCGTACTTAAGATAAGCGTTTGAACCCACGAGGCCTACTAAAGACTTTAAAAATGGTACTCAATGCCTTTCTACTTAGCATTCAGATTAACGAGATGGATTGAGGGTAAGTGGCTCTCAGGCCAGGGATAGGTGTCGCGCCCATCCCTATCTGAAAAGATAGTAGCGAATGATAGAGGAGCCTTCGGGTTGCCCTCGACTGCAGTCGACCAACAACAACAACAACTAAAAGTACTAGGTACTGTTCATTATTTGTGCTGCAGGTTAGTACCGAAGTTTATTTTGTGGTTTCTTTAAAGATTGGGTGAAAATGATTTTGCTCCTCGGAAGGGAATGGGTTGAAAAATATTTGTGCCAAAACTATGCCCAAATAACCAGAAAAGCATAATTCATAGTTGGGAAGAGTTTATAACTTTTGATTTGGTTGGGTAATTATCTTTTTGATTTGGACAAAGGTTGGGTAAATACAAAAACTTCATCAGCGTTTTATATATATCTTCCGTGCCAACTTCAGGTAAATGCAAAAACATTATCAACGTTATGTTTCTCTTCAGTACCAACTTCAGGTAATAATAATGAACGGTCCCTTAAAACTGTAGAAGTTCCTCTGCGCTTGAAGTTCATCTGGTTTTTTAAGTGTCCCAAAATGAAATGAGTGTCTGACACCGAGGTGTTCGCTGCATATAAATGTTTTTGTTTTCTATATCATTAAAACCAAAAACTTAAAATTACTTGTAATACAACAGTGTACCATCCATAGCCAAAAAAGACACTGGGTCACCGAGTTCTAGCTATGGATGGCACTGAAAATTTTCAATTATGAAATACAATTACTGAATACATAAAAGACAAGAAATATATGAATGTCTGCTTAAGAGAATGGACTGGTCTCGCTGAGATTCTAGTTGCTCCATCATGAAGATTGTGCAGCTGCTGAATTCAGCTTTATAAGTGGTAAGTTACATGGTAGTGTTCTTGAATTTTCAGTCGAATGAAGTAAAGGGCCTCGGGTAACACCCCACTGGCCCCCCTTTAAGTTGCCACTGTTCAGCCTGAGTTCACAGCCAACTTTGCCCCCTTTTAGTTGTCACTGTTCAGCCTGAGTTCACAGCCAACTTTGCCCCCTTTTAGTTGTCACTGTTCAGCCTGAGTTCACAGCCAACTTTGCCCCCTTTTAGTTGTCACTGTTCAGCCTGAGTTCACAGCCAACTTTGCCCCCTTTTAGTTGCTACTGTTCAAAATAATTGTGATACTTTTCAAAGAGGTGGGTTATTCCTGATATTCATATAAATTTTCCATGTTGGTTTTCCCTGGTCTTGTTGACATTGATCATTCAGCCTTCGAATTTGACTTTGATCGATACGGAAGTACCTCAAGAAGAGAACGAAGAGAAACGTAGCAAATTTCCAGAGGTCAATAATGTTAACACGATATATAATGATGTGTGTAATCATAGTTCATACAGTGATAAAGTTTAGGTAAGTTACATGGAAGTGTTCTTAAATTTTAAGTCAAATGAAGCAAAGGCCTGAGGTCACACCCCACTGGCCCCCTTTTAAGTTGCCACTGTTCACATTAATTGTGGTAAGTTAAATTGGTGTGATTTCCTAATTTTTATATTTATTTACCATGTTGGTTTTCCCTGATCTTGTTGACATTGATCATTCAGCCTTTGAAATAGACTTTGATCGATACGGAAATACCCCAAGAAGAGACCAAAATGAAACGTAACGTGTTGTTATTCCCAGAGGCGGATGTAAATTAGAACGTGTGACGCGATGTATAATGTTGTGTATTTTAAGTATATGATCAACAGACCCAATGTGCTCTCCCAGTTATCACCACACTGGTTATGTAGCAACTCGTAAACTTGGGCATACGATGTACGGTTATGTATGTTTGTTATTTGTTTTGCATTATTTGTTACTCAAAAAACTGGGCTATTCGGCAAGCCAACTAACACATTACTTGAACGCAGAACGTAGTTGAACTATTATTATAAAATATTACTATGGATGCTAAATTATGTTAAATTATTGATAACTTTTTTCCTGTATTCATAGATTACTATAATGGAAAGTCAGATTCGCGTTATGGTGCTGCTCCAGAAAAGCGAGTTGCTGATCTGCCATTGGCTGGCCTCTCTTTGAGCCAAGAACCTCCATCTAATAAATCTGTCTTCCTTGATGCACAGCCAAAAGCGTATCAGCGATCAGTTAGTCTGTGAGTGTTTTTATTCAGTTATCAATGTTTTTAGGCCCATTTTTTTGATGAATTAGGTTTTTGAGATTCATTAGAAAATCTTTTTCAACCTTACTGATATCGATGACTATGTATATAATATACCGCTGTCCTGCCTGCCTTTTGTGGCCTATTTTTGATACTTTATTTGTCTCTATAGCAATTGCGTTGCCTATATCTGCAGCGTAGTGCTCGATGTACGATGGAACAGAGCGATATAGATGAGAAATGAAAATGGAGACTGGCTCTCTGTAACTTAAAGTTTCATGCTCTCGTAAACATCAGGCGGACTATCAGTATAGTAAACATGAAAATTTTTGTAACAGCGAGCCAGTCCCTTTCTTGTTTCTAATCTATATCGCCCTGTACCTTCGTACATCGAGCAATATGATGCAGTCATATACTAAGCAATCCTACAGAGATATATTTAATTTGATCAGAATGAAAGAAATTAGACTGGCTCTCTGTTACTTAGGAGTAACAGAGCCAACAGTGTCCTTTCTTGTTTTTCATCTATATCGCTCTTTAGCTACCTTCATACATCGAGTACTATGATGCAGTGACATTACAATGCTATAGAGATCAATGTTATATATAACGTAACAGAGAGCCAGTCTCCTTTATTGTTTCTCATCTTTATTTCTCTGTCCCATCGTACATCAAGCACTATGGTGTTATTATAGGCAGCACATTAAATATAGAGATATATTTAAATTGATCAAAAACAAAAAAGGAAACTGGCTCTCTGTCACTTAGGAGTAAGAGAGGCAACAGTCTCCTTTATTGTTTCTTATCTATATCGCTCTGTACCTTCGTATATCGAGCACTATGGTGTCATTATAGGCAGCACATTAGCTGTAGAGATGATACCTAATTTGTTTCTCTCTCAGTCCAACTTCACCGAAGCCCAAAGACATAAAGTCATCGTCGACATCTTCGCAAGGTGATGAGCCGTCAAGTTCAAGCCTTGATCGTTCTGCTCCATCGTCTGTCAACTCAACTCCCGTAGCAGCAAGAAAAGCAGCTATTCGTAAAGATGTAAGTTTAACTCCTCTTTGCCCTTTTTTGTATTGTATTGTATATATTATTCATTGTTAGTAACAATTGTGCAATTTCACTAATTTAGTCTAACATTAAGCAACTTTAAAGATTGCATGAGACAAGTCATCTTCTACAAAATGTGCAGAAATATTTCTTCTCGAGAAAACCAAATTTCAATAAGATCTTTTTCTAGCGTTTGATGTCTGACGTGTAAAAGTGTATATTTTTATTGATTCTATAGGCAGTAAACGTTGAAGAAGAGTACAAAAAGCGTCAAGAAGGCAAAGAATTGTTAAATCTGATTGTAATAGGTAATTACTAAGCATCTTAACTTTGAAGCACTCTTAGTGTCAATAATGTAATAATAATATTGTGTGCTTAAGTCTATAGAAGTTTATCATACTAGCAATAATATCAACTAAGCGGCCCACTCTTTGATGTGGCATCGAAGTAGGAATGCTCTCCCACGATTGGCAACGCTTAACAAATAGCAAAACCAGTTAAACCTGTTCTTCTACTTGTTAATATACTTGCAATAATATCAACTAAGTGCCCCATTCTTTGATGTGGCATCGAAGTAGGAATGCTTCCCTACGATTGGCAACACTTAACAACCAGTAAAACCGGTTAAACCTGTTCTATTACTAGTTTATCATATAAATCATTACCGTTGTAGGTCATGTCGATGCTGGTAAAAGCACTCTAATGGGACACATATTATTTCGATTGGGAAATGTGTCAAAGAAAATTATGCACAAGTATCCTTTTCTATAAACCATATTAGAACTTATTTTGATCGGTACAGAACTTTAGGATTTCACTTATGAATTTTGGAGTCTGTCAACATCAAAGCCCTGGATCCCATATTGTGTAGACAGAAAAATAGTTACTACAGTCAGAACTGTTTCCACATCATTAGCAGAGAAGGGACAACTTTTCCCTTAGAAATGTCGGAGGGTGTTAACATCAAATCCATATTGGTGATATTACATATTGTTGATAGTGATTTTTCCACCTGGGTTCTTTCAGTAACAGTTTATTGTTTGTTTCACTGGAATCTCGGTTATGATAAGTTGTTTCTCATTATACCAATCATTCAACTCTTTTGGGATTGGCCAATTTTGATCAATATCTGGGTATGATTATTTGTTAGGTTTTGTTTTCGTTCTCTTTCTGACGTACTACTCGAATGAGTGTCATGGTTGAAACTTCAGTAGTTATAATGTTTCACTTTGTTTCCGATTTTCTTTGCCATCTTCAAGTTCTGTACTGATCAAAGACTGTTCTCACGTACTGCTCTGATGAGTGTCAGACACAAAGCTTCAGTAGTTATTATGTTTGGCTATGTTTCTATTTTCTTTACCATCTTCAAGTTCTGTACTGATCAAAGACTGTTCTCACGTACTACTCTGATGAGTGTCAGATGCAAAGCTTTAGTAGTTATTATGTTTCACCAGTCTTAGATTTTCTTGGCCATCATAAACCATATAATATTGTAACGAGCTTGATAATGAATTTCATTGATCAAAGATCTATGTTTTTTTTATCTAATCAGGCTGAAGCAATTAAGTTGTAAAACTTCAACTAAAACAAATTTCACTTAACCTTCAAAAGAAATGAAATGGAATCGAAAAAGGCAGGAAAGGGATCTTTTGCCTACGCATGGGTTTTGGATGAAACGGAGGAGGAGAGGACTCGGTAAAAACACCCTTAACAAAATTATAGTTTTCAGTACTATGGAGGGATAATATCAGTACTTTGGAGGATGTTCAGTAATGATAAGGATATTGAGTATCATGGAGGAATAACACGAGCACTGTGAAGTTAATACCCAAAGTGCTTGTGGTTTCCCTTCGCAGTATTGAACATCCTCCACACCACAACTGATGGTATTCCCCCATATTACTTATGATATCTATCCACTTTACTGATGTTTTCCCTCAACAGAACTGATGGTATCCCTCCGCAGTACTAAACACCCCCCACAGTGCTGGATGGTATCCCTCCGCAGCACTGAGCACCCTACAATGTACTGACGCTATCCCTAGACAGTACTGAACACCCTCGAATGTACTTATGGTATCCGTCCACAGTACTGAACATCCTCCAATATACTGATGGTATCCACCCACAGTACTGATGGTTTGTCCTCACAAAACTGATGGTATCTTCTACCAAAGTTTCCACATACTTCACATCCTTATTTGGCTGCTTATTTCATTTTCCAAGTTGAATGATTTTGATATTTACTGTTTTTGATCAATATTTTTGTGGATCATTTTTCAGGGGAATCACCATGGATGTAGCCATGACAACGTTTGAAACCGAGACGAAATCAATCACGCTAATGGATGCTCCTGGCCATAGGGACTTCATACCAAATATGATTCAAGGCACGGCACAGGTAGGCCATTCGATATTTTCGATTCTTTTATTTTTCTAGAGGTGCCTGATGAGCTTATTGTAAAGAAAAGCTGGCAAATCTCTTTGAAGAGACTGTAGTGATCATATTTTGCTCCAATTTCATTCAATTGCAGTGAAAACGATAGCATTCTATCGTTTGCATTTCTCATGCAATTGTAGCTATTTAATCCTTGAAGCGTAGCAATGCTTTATATGCACTGGTTTCGGACGTTCTGAATAGATAGACACATCCATAATTAATGTCAGAACACTGTTTGTATCTTAGTTAGATGGATGGATATGTGATCAATCAGTAGCAATGGTTTAAATGATGATATTCCTCTCTCTTCTCTTCTCCAAATTTTCTTTATTGGTGGAGCAAAATCACGAGCATTTCTGTATAGCCTTTCAGCTTGGCCTTAGCTGTGCTGTAATACCTCTTGCTTGCATCTAAAGATTTGATTTATGGTTGCTTTTGTGTGCTCCGGCAAACCAGTTTTATTCCAGTACGGGGTAGTGTGAACGGTTCTTACTCTCCCTCAGTGAAATTATTAATTTAGTAAAATTATTTTCTTCACTTTAGGCCGATGTTGCGATTCTTGTAGTCGATTCAAGTGTTGGCGAGTTTGAGTCTGGTTTTGAACAAGGAGGACAAACGCGAGAACACGCGTTATTAGCGCGCTCACTTGGTGTCAACCAGCTTATTGTTGCTGTCAATAAAATGGACAATGTAAGTTGGGTTAAGACTCTTTCGTCAGAAAATTTAGATTTAACTCATTAACATTTACATTTTGTGCTGTATAAGGCAAAGTAAGGCTTATAAGCCTCTTACACGCAGCGGATATTACAGGATTTAATGAAGTCCAGCCTCGTTTTCATACCTTTCAATTTAAGTGAGGCTAATACTGCAGAGTGAAAGATACCTATTATGATAAATAATTGAAACTCATAAGTAGGCCACCATACTTGGAATATTCTCGAACAAGGTCTCGAACCCGGATCCTTCTCCACCATAGGCAACAAGATTAGGATTGACTATCAGTGATCAAGGTCAAACCCCCAACCCATCATAGTTTCAAATCATTAAAATTTTGAGTGGGGTTTGATTAAGATAGGGCTTGACAAATATTTTATCTAGGAAACAGGAGCTAATTAGAGCGAGAGCTAAAAACGACCCCCACCCCATCTTTATATATATTCAAATCGTTAATATTTTGAGTGGGATTGATTAAGATAGGGCTTAACAAATATTTCATTAAAAGGGGGCTAATTAGAGCGGGGGCTAAACGATAATTTAGGGTATAGTAATTTGTTAAAGCGTGTCAACTGGTATTATGTACTAAGTAATTTACTATAGTCTGTCTAATATCTGTGAAAGCATGAAGCTTTAAGCTACAGAGCCAGTCTCCCTTCTTGTTTCTAATCTGATTTACGGTATATCTGTCTAATATCTGTGAAAGCATGAAACTGTAAGTTATATAGAGCCAGTTTCCTTTCTTATTTCTTATCTAACTTACGTTATATCTGTTTAATATCTGCATATGGAGTCTCTGACTCGGCCGTTCCATCTCTCTTTAGGTGGGATGGTCGAAAGAACGCTACGAAGATGTCACTGGAAAACTCAAAGCTTTTCTCAAACAAGCTGGCTTCAGGGTAATTCAATTCAGTTTTATCATTGTAAGCTTCAAGCAGAACTTCTGTTTCTGATGGTTGAAGACTCGAATGCTGCACGTAGGCAAATATCTTTCACTGGTTTTCTCTAGTTGCAAGATTCGTATCTATTTCTCAACAGAGTAAATTTATTTCGACTTGTAACGCCTTGTATCAACCGCGATTTCTAATTGAAAATATATCTACTCTTTCAAAAGTATTTCTGGTCTACCGATGTAGTTGGTTCCAAAGAAATATCCCCCTTGTGGTGCTGAGCATTATTCCGCGGTGCTGAACATCACCCCTACACTTTTAGCTTTCTCATACAAGATTTGATAAAGCACTAGTAAATACATTTTGTCATATCAAGGCTATTCTGACACAATACTTCATATGACAGTCACCAGTTCTCATGATAAGCCTTTGATATTTAGTTGGACAACGTTGTAAATACATTTGGTCTTATCCATAGTGTTTCTGACATTGGAAATAATATACAATTATAATGACAAGCCTTTGATATTTGATAGGTCTAAGCATGCCTTTGATCTTTAACAATTCCTCTCCTTGCACAATTTCTAGAATATCTTTATTTTCTTTCTTAACTTTGAAACATTATCTTACTTCTTAGGATAGTGATGTGAAGTACATTCCCTGCAGTGGTCTGACAGGAGAGAACTTAATCCAAAAAGCACAGATTCCAGAGCTGGTCTCTTGGTATAAAGGAACCCATTTAACTTATCAAATAGGTGAGATACAATTATGTAATTTCTCATACAATCTTAGCTATTCAATCCTTGAACAGTAGCAGTAGTTTATTTAATGCACTGGTTCTGCACGTTCTAAGTAGATAGACACATCCATTATAAATGTTAGAACACTTTTATCTTAGTTAGATGGATTGATATTTGATCAATTAGTAGCAATGGTTGATTTGATGATTCATCTCTTCTCTTCTCCAAATTTTCTATGTCAGTGGAACAAAGTCACCAGCATTTTTGATAGCCTTTTAGCATGTCCTTATCTCTGCTAAAATACATTTTGCTAGCATCTAAAGCTTTAAGTAATGGCTACTATATTGTGTTCCGAATGGGTGCCTTGAATATATCAGCACCTCGTCATCGGTCATGCAGCAATATGTGAGCATGTCATAGCCTTTGTCAAGCTAAAGCAATAAGCAGAAACTAGTTTTTCACAACTGAAGCAGAAACTAATTTATTCAGCCTTATCTGTGTTTGAAAATTGAGAAAATTAAACTCACAAGGACTTCATAAAATACTATACGTAATTAAGGGATGTGGTGCATGTTAGTCAAGCTAGCACGTTTAACAGAAACTTCATTTGTAAAACCATCAGTACTGTAATACCATAAGAATATATATAATGTAGGGATGTAGTGTATGCTACCATGTCTCGACTTGAAACAAAGGCCAGTCTAAGTGAGGTTAGTACGTTTGACAGAAGTTTCATTTAAAATCTTCAAACTTATTTTACCTTTCTTTTTCTTTCATTCTTAGACAAATTCAAACCACCTGAAAGACCTATTGACAAGCCATTTCGCCTTTGTGTTGGAGATGTTTATAAAGGTAAGATTACTTTGAATCGTTGCTCTGTTTGATTTGGCAGTGCCCAAAAGGGAAACGTCTGTGCAGTACTTTGTAAGGTGTTCAATACCAGCGGGATGTCATCAGTACTGCGGAGGGATACCATCGAGTGCTGTGGAGGGATACTATTCAGTACTATAGAGGGATACCACCAGAACATTGGAAGATGTTCAGTTCTATAGAGGGAAACCACAAGCACTTTCGGTATTACCTCCAAAGTACTGATGATATTTCCCACAGTACTAAATATCCTCCACAGTACTGATGATATCCCTTCACAGTATTAATTGCATTCTTCCGTAGTACTGATGGTATGCCTCCACAGTACTGAACATCCTCCACAGGACTAAATTGTACCCCCTCACAGTACTGCTGGTACCCCTCCACAGCACTAATTGCATCATTCCACAGTACTAATGGTATGCCTCCACAGTACTGAACATCCTCCAAAGGACTAAATTTTACCCCCTCGCAGTACTGCTTGTACCCCTCCACAGTACAAATTGCATCCTTCCACAGTACTAATGATATGCCCCACAGTACTGAACGCCCTCTTTCTAAGCCAACTCCACAGTACTGCAAAGACGTTCCTGATAGTGACAAGATATTGATGATTAAAGGAAGATTTTGAAACAATATTGTGACGAGATAAGAACTTTTTATTCAATTTATTCTTAGGGCAAGGTGGTGCATTTGTCGTAGCAGGAAAAGTTGAATCTGGGCATGTGCAGAATGGCGATAAAGTTTTGTTGATGCCAGCAGGGGAACAAGGGTCAATAAAAGGTAATATTAAACTAACTTCTGAATTCATTCATTGCCATAACCAAATAGCATATGGCCAAATAGCCAAGATCACAATGGCTAAGAGCACATAGACTATAGCCAAAAGGCCAAATCTCCTATAGTCACATAGCCCAGAGCACAGAGCACATAGCCTGTACCCATATTAATGAAGATGATAGTTTTTTTGCTAGCTGCATACTTTATTGTAAATACTCAATAGGCCTCTTTTCTTTGACGTAGTGGCCATATTAGCATCAAACAAAGGCCTTCGGATTTAGCCTCTTTTTGATACCTTTCAATTCAAGCAAGGCTAATACCACAAGCTTTTGTTTTGAACTGCAATGGACGCTATTAGAAATAGTCCTATTGTCACTTTCCTTCTGATTTCTTTAACTTTTTTTTACTCTATATTTCTTTAACTTTTATTTATGATTTAGCTCTTTTGATGAGAGATTCCCCCGTGAAATGGGCCGCATCTGGAGACCACGTGACCATGACAGTAACTGGAGTGGATATGGCACATGTCAGGTAAAAATACGAATCATTTTACTTATTCACCAATCTTTAGATATTATCCAACGTCAACCTTTGCAAGGAACAAAATCTTTTTTGCCAACCTTTAAAGAAGCTAGAACATATGTTCCCAACCAATTTCTTTCTGGTGACAACCTGAAACACTATTAATGAACAGCCTTTGTTTAGAAATTGTTTGGCAATACCTGCCCCAGTTTGGCACTGAAGAGAAATGTACCTTTGAACAAATTAAAAAGGTAATTACCAAACAAAAACAAAAAACTTACCCAAACATTAGGTGTGTATTTCTGATTTTTAGTAATTTGGCCCAAATTTGTTAAAATCATTTCATGACAAATAATTTTCAACCCAAACCCTTCCAAGGAACAAAATCTTTTTTACAAACCTTTAAAGAAGCCAGAAAATATGTTACCCAACCAGTTTCTTTTGCCGGCCTGCAGCACTAATTATAAACAGCCTCTTACAGATCATTCTTTATGCAGTATTGGTTCAAGTCCCAGCATACAACAGCTGGATATACAGGTGCTCGCAACTCCAACCGTTTAGAAATTTACAATACAATACTTTTATAAATACATGTAGAGCCTTTATACAATACTTTACAATAAGTAATCTCTCTTTTTGCAGTGTTGGTAGTATTTTGTGTGATCGAGTTTCTCCCATCAAAGTCACTTCTAAAATCATCGCAAGAGTTGTCGTTTTCAACGTAGAATTACCAATCATCAAAGGTTTCATGGTAAGTTTTTGATTGTATCTACCTGAATCATTTTGTTTCATCTCTTGATCATTTCCTTAATTTTCTAACGATATAGGGAATTCTTAAGATACTGACTGTTGGGCCAATTTGCCCAGTAGGCCCCTGGGCTTGCCCCAGCTGTCGAAGAAAAAATGCCTCTTTTACCCTAGTGGCCTAAGTCAAAATGGGGCCCATTCAGTATTTATACTTGTGAAAATTTATTGTTTTACCTTGTTCATGAAACGTTTTACAAGAAACATAATTGAAATTTTGGGGCCCCCTTTAATATATTTTCCATATCAGAAAAAATCTTTAAAATCCCCTGAAACAAGAAAATAATGAACTGTAGATTCCTGTTTGTCCATGTTGTTCTTATAACTGGTAATTTTTTTCCCATCTGACGTTTGGCAGTGTTTTATTCTTATCCTAAAGTTTCATGAAAGTTTTTTTTTCATTTGTTCTTCCAGGTTGTGTTTCATTGTCAGAGTTTATCGGAGACAGCAACAATAACAAAACTGATCAGCACTCTTAATAAGAACACTGGTGAAATTGCCCAAAAGAAACCCAGGTTTGTCCTTAAATGTTTTCTCTTGAAATCTTGCAATTTAGGACAGGAGAGGATAAAGTTGGATAGACTAGGATAAAGTAGGACAAGATAGGATAGGGTAGAATTGGAAAAGGATCAATTAGGATAGGAATAGGATCAACGAGGATGGTTAAGGATGAAATTAGATAGAATGATCAATTAGGATAGGATCAAATAGGATAGGAAAAATATCAATTAGGATAGGAATAGGAATAAATAGGATGAAATAGGATCAATTAGGATTGACTAGGATAAAATCGGATTGGATGAACAATTAGGATAGGATATAGGATAAAATAGGATAGGAAAAAGATCAATTAGGATAGGAATAGGATAGGAAATGGATCAATGAGGATGGACTAGGATCAACGAGGATTAACTAGGATGAAATTGGATAGAATGATCAATTAGGATAGGATGAAATAGGATAGGAAAACGATCAATTAGGATAGGAAAACGATCAATTAGGATAGGAATAGGAATAAATAGGATGGAATAGGATCAATTAGGATGGACTAGGATCAAATAGGATAAGAAAAAGATCAATTAGGATAGGAATAGGAATAGGAATAAATAGGATGGAATAGGATCAATTAGGATGGACTAGGATGAAATTGGATAGAATAATCAATTAGGATAGGATCAAATAGGATAAGAAAAATATCAATTAGGATAGGAATGGGATTAATTAGGATAGGAATAGAATCAACGAAGATGGACTAGGATGAAATTGGATAGAATGATCAATTAGGATAGAGATAGGATCAAATAGGATAGGAAAAATATCAATTAAGATAGGAATAGGAATAAATAGATGGAATAGGATTCATTAGGATGGACTGGGATTAAATTGGATTGGATGAACAATTAGGATAGGATATAGGATCAAACAGGATATGAAAAAGATCAATTAGGATAGGAATAGGAATAAATAGGATAGAATAGGATCAATTAGGATGGACTAGGATCAAATTGGATTGAATGAACTATTAGGATGGGATATAGGATTAAATAGGATAGGAAATGGATCGATGAGGATGGAATAGGATCAAATTGGATAGGATGATCAATTACCTCTATGTTTTGTTATTCCTTTACCTCTATATTCACAGAATGTATTATTTATCATATGATAAATTGAGCTTCATTAACTATCATATTATATCTTTAGAGCTGTATTAATAATAATATGATAAAGGCTTCCTAAGTTTTAAACATTAACTTCTTACCCTACTGTTGCACTTAAACTTATGCAGCTTAAACTCCTTATTGCCTTCTAATGTTTAGCAGGCTAATACTGTATTCACACTGACGAGGTTAACTTAGCTTTATTTACTCCATGTTCCTTCACAGCCAATCAAAAGCATTCGAATCATCGAATTGACCAATCAGAGTCTCCCATTTATAAACCTGGTTTAGTTTAAGCTGCTTTAACTGCCAGTCTGAAAGCAGTATTACTTGTCAATCTCAACCTTAATCACTTGCTCTAATCCATGTTCTATACTTTCAGGTTTCTCCCCAAACACACAAATGCTGTGATAGAAATCAAGACTGCTCGTCCTATCTGTGCTGAGTTATTTAAAGACAATAAAGTCCTCGGTAGATTTATGCTTCGGTATGGTGGCAAGACCATAGCTGCCGGCGTAATTACAGAAGTAAGTTTTCATTTCATTACCCTCATATACAACTTGTTTGCTGCTGTGTGGGTTTGTGCTGTTGTGTGGAAGATATGTAGAATGGGGGGATTGTGTTTCAGTAGTATGGGGGTATTGAGTTGTGTTAAGGGATATCATGAGTAGTACAGTGTTAGATTTATGATTCGGTATGGTGGAAAAACCTTAGCTGCTGGCATAATTACAGAAGTAACTTGTTTTCTAATTCATTACCCTCGTATGCAACTTGTCTGCTGCTGTACGGGTGGCTTTGTGCGTGGAGATTTAGTAGGTAGAATCTACTGATCTCAAAGTAAAGACTGGATCGATTACTCTGTTGTTTTTAGAGCTAAGTGTTTGAAGCCAACTGCTTCGGCTTGCATTTGTACTCCCGATATGGCTTCCAAGAAAATTATATTGACTTCATTCTTTATAAACAATAGCTGCACGATTATTCAGTCTCGTGTCCGAAGAAAAAGCAGGCCCTAGTAGATTTTCTATGTACTGTATTGGACCTTCCAATATGGTCGCCAATGACTTCATTTTAGAACGACAGATGCTCGTTACAGTCTTCATTTTGAGATCAGTGGTAGAAACTGGGGATGGTCATTTGGTAGTATGAGGAATATTGAGTTCTGCCAAGATGTTGAACTTCTCGGATGTTATGCAAACAAACAACACATGCACATAAGCATGAATATGCCAAATACCTCATGTATACATATTCCACTAGTTTCCTCCCCTGTTTGAAATTGTTTATCTTCCCCCAAAAGGCTTAGAGTTGATTACAATTTGTTTTTCTTCTAGATTAAATAATATATTTGGCTCTATGGAATTTCAATGAATGTTGTGGAGAGAAAACCTGGAACATGCAGAATTTGAATAAACTGAATCTTTGTAAGACCTTTGGACTTGAAATTTTGAGTTTTACACGTTTTGAGTTTTAACAAACTTATGATTTCGACCTTTGCATGATAGCTTAGCCTGTGCGAATAAGGTAGGTACAATCCCCGCCAAAAGTAGTTGGAACACCATTAATGTTTTTAGCAAAAAACTACTTTTTTAGATTCCCTAGCATTTGATTTCCAATCCCACCCCCTCCCCCTCAAAATAATGTTGTTTACAAAAGGAACTTTATGAGACTTAACCTAACACTAGCTGAATGTTATTAGGCTAGTTTTTGTTATCAGAAACAACATTGTAAAGGAGGGAGGGAATTAGGTAGGTAGGTCTTTGTTTAACTTACAAGCCTGCGAAAGGCCAGAAACCTTATTTCCAGCAGGGTCAAGGAATCTTTAGTTTAACATCCCTTCACGGGACAGTGAGTGAGTTGGTTAGTCAACACCTCATAGGCCACCCATCCAGATATTGACCTCACACGACCAAGCTTAACTTCAGTTGAACATAGCCAACTGTATAAGCCCTTCACCCCCACATAACCATACACCTGAATATTATCTCTTTGAATTGTTAGTGAAACTAGTGACAATATAAAATAGATGCATACAGAGACTGAATATTGTTGAAAATGTGTCAAATCTTAGTCAACGAACTTTAGTACATAAAACTCCCCAGTAATAACAAAAGCTCGCTGCATTTACCGTAGCTTGAAACAAGTTGAACACAGATAGAAAAACGGTTAGAAACGAATAGGAAATGAATAGAAACGAGTATGAAATGAGTAGGAAAAGAATAGAAACGAGTAGAAACGAATAGGAAACGAATAGAAATGGTAAAAAACGAGTATGAAACGAATCGGAAACGAATAGAAACGAGTAGAAACGAAAAGAAAACGAATTAAACGGTAAAAAACGAGTATGAAACGAATAGGGAACGAATAGAAACAGTAGGAAACGAATAGGAAACGAATATAAAAACACAAGGAAACGAGTGGGAAACAAGAAGGAAAAGAGCAGGAAACGAGTTGGAGGCGACCAGTAAACGAATCTAAATGACTTGGAAATGAAAAGGTTGACATTAGGTACAAATCCACTTATTAGAGAGGGATAGATTAAGTTCTTCCTGCAACAAGAGCCTATTTTTTACTCGTTTCATACTCGTTTTCTACTCGTTTCTACTAGTTTCCTACTCGTTTCTACTAGTTTTCCCACTCGTTTCTACTAGTTTCATACCCGTCCCATACTCGTTTTCTACTCGTTTCTACTAGTTTCATGTTTTAGCAACCACGCACGTTCGCGCCTTTTTATTCAAATTCTAAATACCCATGTCAATTGTGTTACTTTTCTCCATCCTCCATCCGAATTTCAAACCAGTATTGATATCATAGATTGTAATGCAATAAAGTAAACAAATATTTTAATGCAATTTGAATTTTTCCAATTATGAGTTCAATTTGAAAATATTACGGTAGTTTTCTGCATCCTATTGTTTGTTTCGTATGACTATATTATGATTGTTCGCATCATAGTACATACTAGACGTTGAGAAACCTATACTTGACTCGTGTGGTGACAGGGAAAGTTAAAGGGAAAGGGGGTAGAACTAAAGCATTTACCGGTTAGCAGGTTAAAGGTCTGGCAACTGAAAGGAACAAAAAGGGGTAAAGGAAGAGAGACATACTTAGGCCTCTGTTTGACAGGGATAGGCAAAATGCTGAAGAAGAAGAGGCGTGGAGAACATTAGCGGAAAACAATCTATTTTGAGTATTCTGGAACAGCTAATCTCGGAATCTTATAAACAACAAGCAAGGAATAGATCAAAACCAAATTTCGTACACAAAAATTATTTTATTTCCATTGGTTCTGTTTTGGCCTCTTTTTAGGATTAATTTGTTGTTGTTGATGTGATTCTGAGGCTGTGAGTTTGTTGTCTTTCTCTGCACGCTTCAAGGCAAAATGGCGGCGAACATGGATTTGTTGTCGTTTTCTTTTGCTTTCATAGTCCTCTTTGGTGGAGTTATCGGTTACTTAAAAGCAGGTGAGGCTCTTTCAAAACTTATCTTTTATATGATAGTTCTTTAGGTACTTAAGGAAATAATATAGCCAGACTTGAGGGGGTTTAGATAGGGCTGTTTAGATAGTTGCAAAATTGAATTGGCCTACAACTAGGCTTAAAAGTTATATATAATCTACCTCCTAAAGGGAATGACCGAGTGGTTAGATCACTTGACCCTTGCTCGGTGAGGAGAGAATTTGGCCAGCTCTCTGCAATTCCTGGCATAAGGTGTGGGTGTGTGGCGGGGTGGGGGTCACATCAAGGGGAAAGACTAGGATTGCACTGCTCGATTATTCTACCTATTCAGTGGGCTTTTCTACTAAAATAAACAACTACAATAATGAAGGCTCTGTTGATGTAAAGCGAAACAAACAAACAAAAAATAGTAATAATGCGAAAAATAAGAGAGGATTTTGTGCTTTGCACATAAACCAATACATTACCAAGATTGTAAGCGTATTTACCTATCAACTATCAACAACCTACTCAGCTGCTAGGCGTATAAAACCTAATAGAAGTATGTAAAAGTAAAAAGTACCCCCCTCCTAAACTTTTTTCATTGGATTTGGTTGATAAAGGACCATCTGATGGTAAAAATAGACTTGTCCCACAGCCAGTCGGCAGAGTTGGGCAATTACACACCCGAGGTAACAATAGAACAATAGGATTAAACAATGGAAAGTTGTTAAAGCGCACTCGAGATCTCGTTGAAAAAGGCCATACTCTGCAGACTAGTCCCACAGGGTGCATCTAATGTTGTTAGGCCTGAACATCTTCAATGTACAACTTGCCTTGGAACAATATAATCGAATGTATTTTTGGCGTATATTACAAAATCTTCGGCATAGGCTTTACATGAAATGCATCCTTGCTTGTCCCCCTAGACCCCCCTCCCCTTGGCATTGCCACTGGACTACCATGGGAAGACTTATTCAGTGAATCGGGCTTCAGACCCTGATTGACCCCACCCAGCAAGAGGCGTACCCCTCTGCGTGAAATTCAATTTGGGCCTTACTTCAACTGACTTGATGATGTTTGGTTGTAGGTAGCAGTATGTCGCTGATCATGGGAATCATATTTGGCCTCATCCTTGCTTTCGGTGCCAGTCAAACTTCAAGGAATCCAAAGAATATCTGGCTCACACTTGGTAAGAAAGACCTGTATATTTATCAATTTAATCCATTTTACTATTACTGTAATTTTTCTAATTTTGGATCCTACCAGTTATCTGAATTTTTTGGGGTTTCCAGTTTGGTTGCAAATTCATTGTTTCCTGGATGCCTAATTGAAGGGAAAGTTGTGATTTAAGAATGAAGAATTAATCTGACTCCAAAACTTGGTTAGCAAGTTTGGTACTTTGAAACCTAAACATAATTCCATTCACTGACAACTCTTAAGGTATTTTATCTGCTAACCTAGTGACTTGCTCAGTATAAAGTCTTTTCCACATGCTATGTTTTTCGTTGTTGGTCCCTTTGATCTATGAAAGACCATCCAGGAGTTTCGGTAGAGTTGAAAGGTCTGTATCTCTAAGAATATGAAATATTTTATTTTGCCTGGCGCAATTCTGATCAGTGGCGTCGCCACGGGGTGGACTGGGGTGGACTTGTCCACCCCAGTTTTCCCAGAGGTCGATTTTCTAATTTGCTGAAATCCGTTTAGAAAAATTGAAGGGGGGGGGTAAGGCACCCTGAACCCTTTGCTGAAAGAAAAGTAAAGCAAGACCAGCAGTGACATAAGATTGTGTGATATCATCGGAAATGTGAATGTCATTATGAAACCATTATGGTAGTGGTATTCGCAGTCATATTGACTGACGATGAAGTCATATTTCGTCATTGTCAGTGACGTAAATTTCCGGGGGGCTTCGCCCTCCATCCCCCAGGTAGCTCCCCGTCCACCCCAGTATATTTTGGCTGGCGACGCCTCTGATTCTGATACATTCTAATTGTAAGGATTCCAGGCTGTTATTCATGTCTTCAGCTGTATCATTTATGCATCTTTATCATATAATGCCATAAATGTTGATAAGTAAGGAGCACTCTACCAATAGACCGCTGCTAGATTGATCCTTACTTTTATGCATAAACTGTGATAAGTAAGGATAAATCTAGCAGTGGTCTATTGGTAGAGTGCTCACCATGGTTTTGGGAGGTATTGGTTTCAAGCCCTGGCCAAGTCATACCCAAAACTTCAAAAATGGTACTCAATGCCTCGCCGCTTGGCACTCAACATTAAGATGGATCAAGAGTAAGTGCAGGCCCTTTCGTATAGAAATTGTCACTAGGGCGGTACATCGCCCACGTTGATAAGCTCAGGAGGGCGATAGCCCCTCCAAAAGTATTTTTAGCAGACAGCCTCCAGGGTCTCAAGAAGATATTACTGTGTTGGCCTGACCACAATTTCTTAATCTTTGGTTTCAGGATGCTTGATCATCGTTAATTTGTAAACAATTTTCAGGATTAAGGTAACTGTCCACATTGAGAAGATAAATGGCACATGAAGTTAAAGGTTAAGTAATTGGGGTTTCATCCAGCTTAGGCCTACACACCCCTCCGCTACTATTGTCTTCCGTCTTCTTTCCAAATAGATGTGACGGCTCTTTCGATGATTTCGTTTCTTCCTTGGACTGTCCAATTTTTTTCATTGCTACTGATGATGAGGATTTGTTCCATCCATTTGTGCTTCATTGAAAGATGCTTGTCCGTCAAAATGTTGGTCAATGTGCTGAATGCACGTTTAATGGTCGAGTTGGAACCACTGATAGAGATATGGATCTTGACCAGGTCACATACATTTGGAAATTCAGACCTTTTGAATCCCAAGATCTTTTTCCAAAGCTCCTCGGAAACTAAGTTTTTCATCCAAATCTTAACGTAGTTTCTTAAGCTTCTCCACTCGGGAATAACCTTTATCTTCATTAAAGGAAGCAATGGCAAGGTTTTATCTGAAATGGGCTGCAAATTGTTGATATCCCCATTTCCATAGTTGTTACTATCTGTCCGGTTTTTGGGGTCGAACTCTCGCATCACCTCGTATATTCCGTCTTGAAAGTCTTTAAACCTATCTTCAAGTAATTTTATAATCTCATCGATTACTTTAACCTTGGCATTGCTTGCTTTTGACCTACTGTTCATTTCCGTGTAGCGCATCCCTTTGAATTCATGCTTTACGAATTCACGATTCACAGGTGCTTTCGTTGCGTTGCCTGCCTTCAGTTATGTCTCAAATAGACGATGAATCCCAGGCTCTTTGTCGTTGACTTTAAATCGGGCAAGGTTGCTGTCTAGAAACTCATCATCATTCGTTCCAACGGATTCGAATTAACAATTAATGAACTAGGGACGATACTGACTAAACGTTTGATAAACTGTCTACTTTCGCGAAGAGAGTGTCAATGGACTTCAAAGCTAAGAAGACAAACTTTTACCTTATTCAATATTCAATGGAACAGCTAGAACAGAGAATCGACTCTGTAAAGGTTGCTTGTCTTTTTGGTTACGGGCCTATTCGATTTTCGAATTAGATTTCTTGCTTTCGCAAATAAACTTATCTTTATTGGTACTTTCTTTGCGTAAAATGGATGTCTATAAGTCAGAATAATTTGAAAACTATAATAATAAAGTTTTATAACGTTTTTTCTCTTGGGGGCGAAACACGTTTTTGCGAGGGCGATCATGAGCCCTCGTAAATCATTTGGCGATCGCCCGTGTCAAACGAAAAGGCCTGGTAAGTGGCTCACGGGCTATGGTTCCCCCCTTGACACCCACCCTTATCCGAAATATAGTAGCAAGTGAAAGAGGAGATTTAGGGTGGCCTTGGACTGTGGTAGACAAACTTCGTTCCTTGATAAATAATTCCCAGGCTACCTGACTTTATTAATTCAAAGTTAATTGTATTTTCAGCTGCATCAGTTCTTCTTGCCGTTGCAATGGGAATGAGATTCTACAAAACTGGAAAAGTTATGCCTGCCGGAATGGTCTTTTTTCTCAGGTAATTTATGTGGATTAACTTTTCCTCTGAGATTCTTTTAGCCATTGGCAATATTTCCGTTTCTGCCCAGGAAGAAAGTCTATGTAGAAATATATAGAAAATATATGGCAATCTTTCCTGGTTTCTGCCGTTTCAGGTCTAGGAGAGTTTAGTTTGCTGGTCCTACTACCTTGGTGAATCTGAGGCTATACCCTCATTTTTCATACAAAAACCAGCCATAGACCATCAAGGCCATGAACCATGAAGGAGTAGAAAGCTGTTGCTTCCTGACGTCATTTCAAGAGATAGAACTGATGACCCAAGAACAGCTATGAAGGATCGGGAAGTTTGGGTATTCCATGCTTTTGACTGTGGTCAACTGATGATGATGATGATGAGGAATTCCTTTATAATTTTGTTTTCTATTTTAGTGTTGGCTCAGCAATGCGACACATGTACATTTACAAGAATTAAAGCGATCAAAAACTGTAAGCAATTATAGAAGCTTTAATTTTTCCATTTAATTGTTTACTATCAACTTTATCCTTTATAAAACGGTAAGAAAATACCTCTTAAAGATGAGCTATAAAAGAACAATAGATATCTAGAAAGAAATAGGAGTACAAAAGTCTTTTTTGGGCTAAGATGTAAAAAGTAGAAAATCTAGAAATATTTGCCTAATACAATTTGTTTAGTATCACGAAGTAAAAATCTAGCTATAGATGTTTGCTACAGGATTCAATATCTTCAGTTCAAAGCTAATTTAGTGAGTCATATTTTGAAACCAACCAATCAGTGTCTCTTAAAATTCATTTCAAAGCTACTTTAATGAGTCATCTTTAAAAACCAACCAATCAGTGTCTCTCAACATTCATTTCAAAGCTACTTTAATGAGTCATCTTTAAAAACCAACTAATCACTGCTCTCAACATTCATTTCAAAGCTACTTTAGTGAGTCATCTTTAAAAACCAACCAATCAGTGTCTCTTAAAATTCATTTCAAAGCTACATTAATGAGTCATCTTTAAAAACCAACCAATCAGTGTCTCTCAACATTCATTTCAAAGCTACTTTATTTAGTCATCTTTAAAAACCAACCAATCAGCATCATTTCACAAGTTTACAAATGTGGCATCAGTAGCAACTCCACAGTTGTTGTCTTTTTGTGACATGAGGACATAACCATCATTGCCCCAATGTGTGGACCAAGAGTTCTTCACGAGCCAGTAGTCCTGTCCATTGTGCTTACCATATCCGACTGCAAGTACAGCATGGTCCAATGAGGCAGGCGTGTTTCCTAGAATGCAAAGATAGATTAGTTAGTGATGCATCCTATAAGTAGACCATCTGTTTTGTATTCAAAAGCCTTGATGGTCTTAAGTATATAGCTGAGCTGTTATAACTAGCTGCACAATTCAGCCATAGTGGAGGGTCATGAAAGGGTAAATTGGGAACTGGAATCTGCCCTTTTTTAACTGGGAAAATGGGATTATCTTCTCCGGACTAAGGAATTAGGGAATGATAAAGTAGATTGGGATTGGAATTGTTAAACATGTCAATATTGGGAATTGCTCTAATTTCCTCATTAGGATTGGGATTTTCGACTATTTCAGTCGAGGGGCATATCACCTACAAAAAAGGGTACGAGAAGTTTGTGATTGCAAAAATCACCGTGAATTTTTGTGATTTTTTTCTGATTTTTCTGTAATTTTTCTGTGATTGTTGTGATTTTTTTCAAAAAGTGTACGAGATTTTTGTGAGTGATATGCCCCTCGATTTCAGTGCTGGCAATTGGGATCAGTATCCTCTTCAGGGCCTTCATTGGGGTAATGCCTGAATTTAGACAATCTTGTTAAAGTTTGCTGCCAATTTTTGAAGGTCTTAGATATTTGTAAACTTACCGCATTTTGGTTCATAGTAAACACCATGAGAATAAAACGAAAGTGAGAGATGTGCTGCATCAATGCCAACTGCTACTGGACCCTTTGTTGCTATGGCCACCTTGAGGGCATTTTGGTCACCGGAAGTGACGTTAACGTAGCTTTTTATAGACGCGCCAATCGTCAGGTCTCTTGTTTTGCAGTAACCATCCTAGAAATGAAAGAAACAAGATACTTTTGGGTTTATTCTCCAAAAACAATAAGGGCTCAGGAAGATTTCCGTGAGGGTTTGATATAAACTATACGCCAACAACAACAACAACAACAACAACAACAAACAGCATTTGTTTTCTGGCCGTTAACAGGGGATTGACCGGTCCATCGATTTGTCTTCTCCACGTCTCTCTATTGCTTGCCATCCCCTTCTCCAACCCCATTACCCTCGTGTCATTCTCAACCATATCCTTCCATTGCCTCGCAGGTCGTCCCCTCACTCATGTTCCTGCTACTTCCATTCTTAATATTCTACCCAATCCCTTCCTCTTCTCGACTCACGCAACAGTATTAGTGATGTTATGATTTGTATTTTTGTGGGCGTGTAATAGGTCAGTGAAGCATAATCAGCCTCTGTCCCAGTCCATCCACCATTTATTGTTTTTTGGTCTTTATTTTTTCGGTTTTTTTAGTATTGCATTGTAATAGTAGTTGTGGTTTTATATAACGACGCTCTTTTAGCCTTCTGCTATTCTATCCATCTGTTACAAACTGTTACAAATTGAATTTAACTGAACGCATACTTACTGCACCAAGATATGGTCCATAGCTATACTCAGTTGCCAACCCCCCGTGTTTCATAACCCATTGATACGATCTGAACTCTTCTCCCCCGTCACATCCGTTGTTCCCGAATCCCCAAGAGCAATCCATCAGGTTTTGTTGTGACAGTCGAACCAACTTTCCAGTCTAGAAGAAACAGAACAAATTAGTAAATAGGAGGGATTCAGAAATTTCTCTGAAGTAAAGTTGTAATTCTATAGTCTTCACATTTAGTTCCAGAAACTACTCGACATACTTAACATGATACCCCCTAGTATTCTTCACGCAGTACGGTGAAGCCACACATGGTTCTCATTACTTCTAACAAGGTACCCATTTATACTCCTGGGTGGAGAGAGGCTCAATTTGTAATCAAATCTACATAGCCAAAGAATGTTACATATACTCTATCATTTGCAAGGGATTGGTTTTGAACCTACTACCTTTCGGCTTTGAGCCAAACACTTTACCACTACACTATTGAGGACAACAGTAATATATGATATGATCTCTAATATGCAATAGGCAATATAGATCTAAGGGTAAGAAAGCTAAAGGAATATCAAACCAACTGTATCTGAGTAGGTATGTTTGGCATTGATATATAATATTATTAGAACATCTCAGACAATTTATGTAGGGTAATCAAGTAACTGTGAGGTTGACCCAATTAACTGTGAGTTTTAAGGTAAACCTACAATTACTAGAGAAAGCAGTCTGGAAACAATATCAGGAAGCTCACTGTGGTGTGATTTCATGGTTGTTTTGAAGTGGTTAGGGTTGGTTACTGGTTACTCTGACTGGTTTCGGTTGGCTCAAGTAACTCTGAGTTTGAAGATAGACTGGGACAAAGAGCCAGTCCCATTTTTTGTATCTGATCTACTTCCGTTCATCGAGCACTACGATGTAGTTGTAGACTAAGCAATGCTACAGGGATAATACAAGCTCTAGATATACAAAGCCAATACTATGGAGATAATGCGGAGAGTATATTACCTTAACAAACAAAGCTCCTTCTATTGCTCCAGTACTACCAAAACTCCAACATGATCCACAAACAGCCTGGTCTTTCACTGGAGTAACAGCACCTTAGGGAAGAACGATTGATTTAGAAGCATATCATTGCAAGTCAATTGGCTTAAAGTAAAGTCTGTATCAAGCACCTTTTGAACCTGCAAGTTATTAAGAACCTGGGTTATAAGGAACCTGATGGAAATCTCCTATCTATGGATACTAAAAAAGGCAAATTTAAGAATTATTAGGAGCCATTATTTGGAAAATCAATCTAGATAATTTCGTGTGACTGAAATTAGAATTAAGGCCCTTAGCAGTGGAGTTGGATTTTCAAAGATTTGCTTTGCTTCTTGTACACAGCTATTTCAATGATTTTGCAAATATGTTATGATTAACTGAGGTTAACTCAGGTTATTACACTTAGGAAATCCTCTACAATACTAGATGATATCCCTGCAGATTTCTGGATGGTATCCCTCCACATTTCTGATGGTACCCCTCTTCTGTACATAAACGTCCTCCACAGTACGGCACAGATATTCCAAGGGTAACAACGTGCCAAAACTCACCATACAGTCTCCAATCAATCTCATCAGGAATTTCTTCTTTACTTTTCTCTGGTTTGAATTCTTCTCCTCCATTATACTTTCCAACTGTTGTTCTTCTTCCTCTCAATTTCGAAAGTTCTTCTTGGGTTCGGTCGGTCAAGTGGTTCACCTTCACTTTGTATGTCAGGCCTTGGCGATTTTTCAAGTGAATAAACCTACAATGAGAACCAGTCTAGAACAAACCTACAACAGAGAGCCAGTCTCCTTTCTTGTTTCTGTTCTAAACCTTCAATGAATTTTAGATTTTTAAACTGGTCATGGTGATGATGATAAGATAGCAGAGGTTAGAGTAGGATAGTACAGGAATAGAATAGGATAGAGTGGAGCAGAGAAGGATAGGAATAGGATCGAATTGGATGGGAATAGGACCAAATAGGATAGGATTAGGATCCACTAGGATGGACAGTGATCCAATAGGATAGGAATAGGGCAAAAAGGATAGGATAGGACAGGATACTACATAGGATACTGCAAAAAATGGAAAAAGGATCAATTAGGATGGACTAGGATAAAGTTGTATAGGAATAGGGTAAAATAGGATAGGATAGAATAGGACCGAATTGGATGGAAATAGGATCAGATAGGATAGAATAGGATCAAGTAGGATGTAATAGGTTCAAATAGGAAAGGAATAGGCATAGGGTCAAATAGCGTAGGAATAAGATTAATTAGGATGGAATAGGACCAAATAGGGTAGAAATAGGATCAAGTAGGATGGAATGGGATCAAATAGGATAGAAGGGGCAAAAAGGATAGGGATAGGATGAAGTAGGATGGAATAGGTTCAAATATGATAGGAATAGGGTCTTTGGGATATGCTAGGATAGAAGTAGGATCGATTAGGATAGGAATGGGATCCATCAAGATAGGAATAGGATCAAATAGGATAGAAAAAGGAAAGTTATTGTAAATTCGTTTCTTACCTCAAGTTGTGTCTGAAATTATTCTTTCTTCTGTTGAATTCCATTGGATCTCTATTGATGCTATCTCTACCATATTTGGTCGTGAAGTCATCAAACATTTTATGAACGTGCTCGTCATTGGTTGGATGAATAAACTCTCTCATTGGATTGGCTAGAATTTGTCCCTCGTGTCCAGGCCCTGGGAAACCTCTGCATGTCAGTCCTACAATTTTTAGATATTATCAATTACACGTTTTTTTTTTCATAAGAAACCGGTTTATAAGAAACTTAGTACTAGAGCCCCAAAAATTTAAGAAACTTTTAGAACTACATCAATATCTTTAAGAAACTCAGAAAAAAATAATAGGACTTTCTGAGCCGGAAAGTATACATTTTTGCTTGATTTAAGTCTGCTACACGTTTTTATTTAGAGGATCACAGGATGTTGAGTCTACTTGTATTAGTAGCTGGGTTTCACATTAATATAAGAAATGCATCCGAGGGAAAGTGCAAAATTTGATGTTAAGTGCGTATCTAAAGATTTAAGAAACTTTTAAGAAACTTTTAGTACTAGAAATGGGTGAAAAATTAAGAAACTTTTAGTACTAGGACCCAAGCTAGGTTTCTTATAAAAAAAAACGTGTACATTTTTTCGATAAATAAGGGGTCGTTATTTATTTATTTTTTTTTTCTTTTTTTTTTTTTCTTTTTTTATAACAATGGTATATAGGCCGAGATGGCCCTTAACCAGCTTAACTATATGGAGCTGGATTAATATCTCTTTACAAAATATATACAAAACTCTATAAAAAAATTAATCAAATTACAAAATTCAATAATATAAAAGAGACGTTGATTAAGTTCTGTCAAGTCATGTCAGTGAGGCATTCAACTGTTTTATCGTCTTTTCACGTCTTTGAAAGGCCTTGTTACAGTATATGCCAACCCTCTTAAGACAACAAGTATCTTCTTGAGAGAGAAGCCAGATAAAAAGTCTTTCTTCTGATAGAAGCTGAACTGAGGGGTATTTTTGAAGTATAGGGTTAAGCATATTTTTTCTTAAATCAATATATAAGGGGCAATTCAACAGTTCCCTATTTTCACTGGATTTGCCACCCCTCCTTCCAATCTGGAAAGATATGGGGTGCGAAGAAGATTTCGCTATTGGAAGGAGAGAGTGACAATTTGCGGGACAGATCACTCGTCTGTGATAACCAGTTACCTAAAACATAAATTAAAGACAACATCAAGTACAGTGAGAATATGACTTTTGATATATACTCTTAGCGTAGGAGAGGTGGACGAGGGATCTGGCCTGGGCCTGCGAGCCGAAACTGGGGAGGAGGGAGGGATCGTGAAGTATCTTGCCGAAGAGCTCGTTGCTAGAAGAATGAAACCTGGCATGCTTGTGCTTTTATACTTGGTCTCCTGGGAGTTAGGGAATCTCTTTCCTTTGTTATCTGGGGTGATCTCCCCAGTGAGAATAGTTCCCTATTTTCACTGGATTTGCCACCCCTCCTTCCAATCTGGAAAGATATGGGGTGCTTCGAAGATATTGCGATATCTGATTGAGAATGTGGGAGAACATAGGAAAAAGGCAATCGGGTAGTGGCATAAAATTATATATGATGGATGATCTCTCCATTGCTCAAGTAGAAGCTTGGTATTTTGGGTGTTACAGGGCAAGTAGATCACATAACCTTCACATTTCATATATTTTTTATATTGTTAACAAAGTTCCAATTAAAATTGTTTCAAACTTGAAACTGATATAATATGGGTCAAAAATGGGCATGAGAAAGAATATTTTACATATTACTGTGTGCTGCAACGCCAGATTTCAGAGTATTTGAAGTAAGGGGGAAGTGTAGACTCAAATCTTAGTGTTTTTTGCTGTCACCTATGTGCATGAGAGTCTTCTTAGGATATCCAAGTTATGCGAAATAAGGTTCTGCAAGGGGAATTCCGGGATGGCAAGGTGGGAGACCCCCTCCCAGTTACTCCTTTTTTAAATGTGTCTTTATGTTTTATCCTTGTAAATTTCCAAAAGCTTGTGTTTTGCCTGTAAGGTAATAATTATGGCTAAAGATGAAAATAATCACCTGGAGGGTGTAAATAAGCATTAAAGAGGAGGAGGCCCTCCCACCTAGCCACCCGGAACCCAATCCCACGGATCGGATGCAGGTTATGAGAAGAACCCCCAAGTGGCTAGGCAGAAAAAGCCGTTTAATGTATAGAAGTTACTATTTGGAGGATTTTAGTCCATTTTTCGAGACAAATAAAGATTTTCTGAAATTGCGTGGACCCTTATTTGCTTGCCTCGTGTTTGGTTCATTTTATTGCTGCTATTGCATGCTTAATGATATTTCTCAATTCATTTCATAATTGCTATTGCATGCTTCATAATATTTCAATTCATTTCATTACTGCTAGTGCATGCTTCATGATATTTCGATTCATTTCATTACTGCTACTGCATGATTCATTTCAGGTTTTTCAATTCACTTCAATTCATACTTCATTTCATTTCAATTCATTTCATTACTGCTACTGCATGCTTCATAATATTTCAATTCATTTCATTACTGCTACTACATGCTTCATAATATTTCATTTCATTTCATTTCAATTGATACTGTATTTCATGTTTTTCAATTCATTTCATTACTGCTACTGCATGCTTCATAATATTTCAATTCATTTCATTTCAATTCATACTTCATTTCATGTTTTTCAATTCATTTCATTACTGCTACTGCATGCTTCATAATATTTCAATTCATTTCATTACTGCTACTGCATGCTTCATTTCATGTTATTCAATTCATTTCAATTCATTTCATTTCATTTCATTTCAATTCATACTTCATTTCATGTTTTTCAATTCATTTCATTTCATTTCAATTCATACTTCATTTCATGTTTTTCAGTTCATTTCATTACTGCTAATGCATGCTTCATAATATTTCAATTCATCTCATTACTGCTACTGCATGCTTCATAATATTTCATTTCATTTAATTTCATTTCATTTCAATTCATACTTCATTTCATGTTTTTCAATTAATTTCATTACTGCTACTGCATGCTTCATAATATTTCAATTCATCTCATTACTGCTACTGCATGCTTCATAATATTTCATTTCATTTCATTTCAATTCATACTTCATTTCATGTTTTCCAATTCATTTCATTACTGCTACCGCATGCTTCATAATATTTCAATTCATTTCATTACTGCTATTGCATGCTTCATGATATTTCAATTAATTTCATTACTGCTACTGCATGCTTCATAATATTTCAGTTCATTTCATTACTGCTATTGCATGCTTCATGATATTTCAATTAATTTCATTACTGCTACTGCATGCTTCATAATATTTCAATTCATTTCATTACTACTATTGCATGCTTCATGATATTTCAATTAATTTCATTACTGCTATTGCATGCTTCATAATATTTCAATTCATTTCATTACTGCTACTGCATGCTTCATAATATTTCAATTCATTTCATTACTGCTACTGCATGCTTCATAATATTTCAATTCATCTCATTACTGCTACTGCATGCTTCATAATATTTCAATTCATTTCATTACTGCTATTGCATGCTTCATAATATTTCAATTCATTTCATTACTGCTATTGCATGCTTCATAATATTTCAATTCATTTCATTACTGCTATTGCATGCTTCATAATATTTCAATTCATTTCATTACTGCTATTGCATGCTTCATGATATTTCAATTAATTTCATTACTGCTACTGCATGCTTCATAATATTTCAATTCATTTCATTACTGCTATTGCATGCTTCATAATATTTCAATTCATTTCATAACTGCTATTGCATGCTTATAATATTTCAATTCATTTCATTACTGCTATTGCATGCTTCATAATATTTCAATTCATTTCATTACTGCTACTGATGCTTCATAATATTTCAAATCATTTCATTACTGCTATTGCATGCTTCATAATATTTCAATTCATTTCATTACTGCTACTGATGCTTCATAATATTTCAAATCATTTCATTACTGCTATTGCATGCTTCATAATATTTCAGTTCATTTCATTACTGCTATTGCGTGCTTCATAATATTTCAATTCATTTCATTACTGCTACTGCATGCTTCATAATATTTCAATTCATCTCATTACTGCTACTGCATGCTTCATAATATTTCAATTCATTTCATTACTGCTACTGCATGCTTCATAATATTTCCATTCATTTCATTACTGCTACTGCATGCTTCATAATATATCAATTCATTTCATTACTGCTATTGCGTGCTTCATAATATTTCAATTCATTTCATTACTGCTACTGCATGATTCATAATATTTCAATTCATCTCATTACTGCTACTGCATGTTTCATAATATTTCAATTCATTTCATTACTGCTACTGCATGCTTCATAATATTTCCATTCATTTCATTACTGCTACTGCATGCTTCATAATATATCAATTCATTTCATTACTGCTACTGCATGCTTCATAATATATCAATTCATTTCATTACTGCTACTGCATGCTTCATAATATTTCAATTCATTTCATTACTGCTACTGCATGATTCATAATATATCAATTCATCTCATTACTGCTACTGCATGTTTCATAATATTTCAATTCATTTCATTACTGCTACTGCATGCTTCATAATATTTCCATTCATTTCATTACTGCTACTGCATGCTTCATAATATATCAATTCATTTCATTACTGCTACTGCATGCTTCATAATATATCAATTCATTTCATTACTGCTACTGCATGCTTCATAATATTTCAATTCATTTCATTACTGCTATTGCATGCTTCATAATATATCAATTCATTTCATTACTGCTATACATGCTTCATAATATATCAATTCATTTCATTACTGCTATACATGCTTCATAATAATTCTCAATTTTTTTCAATACTGTTGTTGCTGTTGCTCAATGCTGGTTGGGGGGGGGGATATAGGAAAAATAAATTTAAAAAGGGTTCTGGCCTTCGACACTTGGAATATGCATTTTTTATATTGGCTGGAGACATTTTGTCGTGGTTAAGGAACACATAAATTGCATGCAAAATAGGGAGATAATGTCAATAAGGCAGGGGAGAATAATTTGTAAAAAACCTGATGATTGCGTAAATTGTGTTGTGGGCGAAGGAGAACGAAGCTTGCGATATTGGCGTTGCTCGACACGTGCTGATGTGTGTTTGGTTTTTCGGTGCAATTCCCTTGCAATAAATCTTAACAGGAGCCAGTTCGGGTTGTATTGTATCTCTATCAGCAGATTCTGTGGCTTAGGCCTTAACAATTTAAAAGGCAATTGGGTAGAAGCAGAGAGGCGAGCAGGCTGGTGATGCGAGAGCTTAGGCCAAAAAATCGTGAAGTATCTTGCCGGAGAGCTCGTTGCTAGAAGAATGAAACCTGGCATGCTTGTGCTTTTATACTTGGTCTCCTGGGAGTTAGGGAATCTCTTTCCTTTGTTATCTGGGGTGATCTCCCCAGTGAGAATAGGAAATGAACTTCATCTTCAACGATAGACAAACCATTAGATTTGCAAGTCAAACAGTATCTTTCATCACGTGGGGTCTTTTTCGAGCCATACCTGCCTGTTTCGATGTGCAAATTATGTGCACTAAGGCGCAGTTTTGCAAAATTACACCTAATGTTGTAATCTGAAAAAATGTCAAGATACGGTTCAAATTTAAAGTTTGTTTTAAACAAAGCGTATGTCTTAAGCTTTTTATATTGCTCTATGTGGATATCTAAACTTTTACGGACTACAGATTGAAAATGTTGATAAATTTTGTTCTTTATAGCACTTTTATTGTCAGAGCTCTTAATATCATAGAGAGTCGCCAAAGACCTGGCTTTAGAGACCCAGTTAGAATGCCCATTATCAGCATCTTCTTGCAGCATAATAAAAGCTTTATTTGCATACCTCTCATTCTCTAACATGGAGACACGCAAATAAAACTTAAGAATGTTAATATGCCTCGAATAAAGCATAGAATAACGTCCCAATTCTGCATAAACTGCATCGGTTGTTGTTGTTGACTTCACTCCAAGAGCGTATTTACAGGCAGAGAGATGCAACCTCTCTAGCTTTGGCCAATCATTAGTACCCCAAATTTCTGATGCGTAATTGAGAATTGGCATTATCGTGTGGTCGAAAAGATACAGAAACATCCGAGGTTGAAAACCACCCCATTCCCTACATTTAGATAAAAGAGAGAAAAAGCACTTTTGGGCTTTTTCTTTGATTTTCTCTGTGTGATCAACGAAAGATCCGTTTGATTTGAAAGTGACTCCTAGGTATTCGTATGTTTCACACTCTTCTACCTCTTTATCGCCAAGTTTCCAAATATTTTTGTTTTTTGATTTATTGCCAGATTTGCGTTTATTTTTCCTTAAGACCATAATTTTTGTTTTACCTAAGTTAATTTTCATTTTTATTGAAGTCACAAAATTGTCTAGCAAGTCAAGCTGTAATTGCATATCTTTAGGGTTTTCAGCTAATAGAACAAGATCATCTGCATAAAGGAGGGTATGAAGTGATTCGTTACCCATTCTAACCCCTAAAGATGAAGCTTTTATCTTATTATCCAATTCATTTAAGAAAAGGGCAAAAAGAAGAGGGCTTAGCAAACATCCCTGTCTTACGCCTCTAGAGCAAGGGAATAATCCAGTTAATTCATTTTCACCCCTTACACAAGATTTTACTTTGCTATAAAGGGACTCAATTACCTTTAGAAATTTCCCGTTAAAACCGTACATTGATAGTTTCTTAATTAGATCTTTATGATCCACCGAATCAAACGCCTTGCTAAAATCAATGAAGCAAACATAAAGTGAACTTTTTTTAACTTCAAAGCTGTGTTCTATTATAGCCCTAAGCGTGAAAATATGATCGGATGTCTGATAGCCTTTCCTGTAAGCTATTTGATTTTCGTTCAGTATGTTGAATGTTGAAACAGTCTTGTTTAGTCGTTGTAATAGAATACCAACGAACAGCTTTCCGAAGATACTTAATAAGGTAATTCCTCTATAGTTATCAAGATTTCCCTTGTCTCCACCTTTGAAAAGAAGAACAATGATTCCTACCGCCCATTCCTCTGGAAAGTCACCACTCTCCAAAATTCTATTGAACAATTGCACAAAAACTTTATGAAATTGTTCATTAAGATTTTTCAACAGTTCGGCACTGATCATATCAAGGCCAGGCGCTTTCCCATTTTTCGAGTCATGAATCATGGCTCTGACTTCCTGAATCGTGATTGGGCAATTTATTTCACTGTCAATATGACTCAGTGTTTCCATGTCAAACAATGGTCCTTGTGAACTTAGTTCCTGAACGTTTAAAGATTCATCAGAATTGTTTTGTAATAAGCCACTAAAATAATCAAAAAGCTCAATATTATCAAAGTCTAAATCGATTTTTTTTCTTCCTTTGCTTAACTTTTTCCAAAATAATTTAGGTGACTCGGAATTTAAGGACCAAAGTTTAATTTTTTCTGTGTCCAGAAACGACTGACGTTTATTTTTGATAAGTTTTTTATATTCTCTCCTTTGTTGAAAATAGGCTTGATGTAATTCTCCTGGTAAGGAGCTAGACTCTAAATTTTGGAAAATTCTTAAACTTTCTTGATAAATTTTTCTAGCTCTATTTAGACTCTGTTTCTTATTTTTGCACTCATTATCAAACCATCTATTTTTGCTATAAGACGGATTATTGCGTTTGGTTGTGGAAAATATTTTCTTGGTTTGAAAGCATTTTTCTGAGATGTTGATGAGTTTACATCTTAGTGAGTCAACAATTGAATGTAAAGGCATTTCCTCGTCATTAAGCTGTTCGCTCGTGCTCTTTAGAAAACTGTCAGTTTCGGTGCTATTAATCAAATATTTGATTTCAGTTATCGTAGAGTCATTGACATAGAACTTATTCTTAAAGCTATTTTTAAGACTATCGATGCTCGAAAGAGGCAAATTTTTGGATTGGGCTACAGGCGTTGTGTCTCTGTTCTTAATTTCAAAGTCAGTTGAAATTTCAATTTCAAGTGGACTATGATCCGACAGATCCGAAATTTAGTGAACCTTAAAAGAATTAACAAAACTAAAATACTCTAGTTTTGATAGGCAATAATCTACCACACTACTTCCATTGCTTGAGAAACAAGTAAAACCGGAGGAATTTTCTTTATCAACCCTGCCATTTAATATACGGTATCCCGTGCTTTTGCAAAACTCGATCATGGCAGAGCCATTAGTGTTTAAAGGGCTTTTGTCTGCAGTAATTCGCTTATCTAATGCTATATCGGGAATATATTGATCGTCAGTGGGAAGATAATCATCCAATTCATCATTTTCAATATACTCTATGACGTCATTAGTCCTAGAGTTAAAATCCCCGAGCAACAAGGTAGCTCCTTTATTTTCAAAAATGGCACATTCTGCCTGCAAAGTTTCAAAATTTAATGATATACCAGCTTTTGTTATGTTTGATGAGCTTGGCACAATGTACAAGAATGCAATGTACAAATCCTTTGTTGAATTTATGACTTCCTTATCGACTTTACACCAGAAATGATAACTGTCAGATTGAATGATAGAAACGTGTTTAGCTAGAGACTTAAGCCCTGTTTACACTACAACTTTTAACCCAGGTTGAACCTGGGTTAAGTGCTAACCCGGGTAAAGATTTTGTAGTGTAAACGCAGCAAACCTGGGTTGAACCTGGGTTAAGCCAACCCTACTCTGGAGGTGGGTTGAACCTGGGTTGAACCTGGGTTAGGTTTCAGAAAATGTAGTGTAAACGCAAACACGGGTTGAACCTAGGTTAGCGATTTTAATTACGCATGCGTACTTTGTGTCGCGCAGGTCACGCATCGAAAATAGGCGCCAAAATCACATCGCAGAACTGGACCAGTTGCATTTGTTGAAAAAACAGCACAATCATCTTTAAAAGAAACACTGTCCTTGAAAAGTTTACTCCCCAAAGCAAATTCTCATCGTTGGTAGCGCCATTTTGAAAGTACAGTAGCTGAAATTAGCGGGCGTGCGCATGCGCCCAAACGCTAACCCAGGTTCAACCCAACTTTGCGTTTACACTGTAACTTGTTGTCGGGACAGTGTAAACGCAAGTGGGTTGAACCCGGGTTGACTTAAACCTAGGTTAAAAGTTGTAGTGTAAACAGGGCTTTACGTACTAATAGAGACATGCCGCCAGACGCCCTACCGCCACGATGGTTACGAAATCCGAGCTCATGGAATTCATCAAAGTCATCATCAAGATTCAAGTTGTTTTTATCTTTTAAGTCCCTCCAAGTTTCAGAAAAACAAATTACATGATTTCTTTTAAAGATTTGTTCGAGAAAATCGTGATCTAAATTTTTCATTTTTTCAATCTTAGAATCTTTCAAACCATTAATATTCCAAATACAAGCATTGAATGTTTTAAGGATCGTGTTTGAAATATTGTTTTCGTTATGCCAATCTCGGCCAACACCCTACCTTGATTTAGTCACAAGATAGTGGTAGTCTGCATAGCTACGAATTTCATAAGGACGGGTATCTCCAAAAAATTTGTACTTAATTCTCCCATCGATAGTCCAAACAAACTCTAAATTAAGGTTACTACGACTAGAATTTAAGAAATCAAACATTTGTTTAATACCTGGGGCTAAATCCTCAACAATACGAATCTCTTTAGTTTCTTTTCTTTTCCTCATTACTAACTCCTTCGACTTGTGAGAAAGGAACTTCACTAAAATGGGTCTTGGCTTTCCCCCCTGTGATCTCCCAACACGATGAACGATATCTATTTCATTTCTGACGATGTCTATGTTCAAATATTTCTTGAGGTTCTCGACGCAAACATCCTCGGCACACTCCCCGTTTTCTTCCTTGCTGTTGAAGATTCTGAGCGAACTTTTCCTGCTGTATTGTTCTTGACGAGCAGCCGCGAACTCCAGGTCCTTTATCGAGCAAAAGTTATTGTTCAACTCCTCTTTTGTACTCGCGACTTCGTTTTCAATTTCCATTTGTTTTTCATTCAAAATGGTAACACTTTCCTTTACGGCATGCAGCTCTTTTTCAAAGGTATCAAGGCGTTGGTTGACTTCGTTCACTGTTTTCTGAACTCCCGCTACACCCTCTTGTAATTCTTTTAAAATACCATAAATCCTATCATCAGACGAAGCCTTGCCATTATCTTTCTTAACTACTGGTGAAGTTGTCGGACCAGGATTGAGCTCAACGTCACCAGCTAATTGCAGCAAAAATCCAGTTGAAAAATCTTTGTTGCACCCGAGAGATCGACTTCTGTAATATCCAGCCTTTGATGTTTTCCGATAAAATTTCGAAAAAACTCTTTTTTTCCATGCCTTGATCGAGTAGATATTCAAAAACGCATTTCTTTTATGAATGGAAACAGTTATACTCACATCATTGCTACAAATAAAGTCAGGAGCCACGAAGAAACACAATAAAAAGTCAAAAACCAAGAGCACAGAGAACACACGTCTTACCAGCTCCATGACTCACAATTATTTATAACCTGTATGACGCAACACGAATTAATTGAAGCACAAAAAAATAAAAGATCACTAGTGCATGAATTTTGAATTTTAAAAAGGGTTAACTAGATAGGTATCTATTCTGTTTCAATTTTTAGAGACTGAAACAGAATAGATATAAATTATTACCGTGTAGATATCTTGTTATTCATTTTATATCAAGGAGTCAAAGAACTTGTCGCTTTTTTGAAATTGCACTAAGAATTAAATCTCAAGAAGAAGTAAAATCTCGTAAATAATTTGAAATTAATACAGAATAAAGAACTTGTTGATTTATTTTCAGGAATTATGGGGCTTATAATAGCTTTTTTCGAATTAAAACTTAGAACAAAAACCTCAACAATATAAAAAAATAATCAATTATAGAAGAAAAAAAACAAAAATTATGAAGTGAAGAACGAACGGGGTATTCCAGCACGAAAAATTCAAAAAATTATAAAGCAGGCAAAAAGGTCTCCCGTGCGGGGAATCGAACCCCGGCCACGGCGGTGAAAACGCCGGATCCTAACCACTAGACCACACGGGACTTGTACTTCAAAGGAGGGAAAACTGGAATTGTTCTCAAATACTGTAGAATTTACATTTTAATTTAGGGCTTTCTTCTCTAATACTGTAACTACGTGTTGTAACAGTGAATTAACCCCAGAACATGCACTAAGCTAGAAAGAGAGCTGTGCTCCCCTATTATGACGAAAGGTCTACTCACATTGTGTGAAAATATCACTTTTTTTTGTTATTAACGGAAAACTGAATGCTAACTTGACTCTGTCTCGTATCTTGTAATCGTGGCTGGTTTTGAGTAGTTCAGGTTAATTTTTAGTGGTTTTGAGTTGTATTGGGTAGTTTACTAGTTATCAACTGAAAGTTTTGAGGTTAACTTACAGGGAAAGATCCAGACTTCAGCTACAACTGCTCGTGCTGTACACAAATTTTCAGGCCTAGTGTTTTTCATCTTAGTTAGGTTCTATGATAAAAAATCAATAATTCTGTCACTTGGACCAATTTAAAGCAGTAATCAGAATTTTTCCTGGATCCGCCCCTGACTTACATTTACCAAGGAAAGCAGTCTAAAAAACTGCGTCAGTAAATTCAGTGTGGAATGGTTTTATGGTTGGTTTGAAGTGGTTACAAGTGGTTATGCTGAATGGTTTCGGTTGGCTCAAAAAACCTTGAGTTTGAAAATAAACCTACACCTACCAAAGAAGGCAGTCTGAAAAACAGCGTCAGTAAACTCAGGGTGGTATAGTTTTATGGTAGGTTTGAAGTGTGGTTAGGGTTGGTTACTAGTGGTTATGCTGAATGGTTTCGGTTGGCTCAAATAACCTTGAGTTTGAAGATAAACCTTACACTTACCAAAGAAAGCAGTCTGAAAAACAGCGTCAGTAAACTCAGTGTGGAATGGTATGCTTTGGTTTGAAGTGGTTACGAGTGGTTAAGGTTGGTTACTAGTGGTTCTGAGTGGTTTCGAGTTGTATTGTGTGGTTATTAACTGTGAGTTTCAGAGTAGACCTACACTTTCTAAAGAAAGCAGTCTGAAAAACAGCGTCTGGGAACTCAGTCTAGCATGGTAATGTTTTAAGTGGTTACGAGTGGTTAGGGTTGGTTAATAGTGGTTTGAGTTGTATTGGGTTATTCATTGGTTATCAACTGCGAGTTTGAAGATAAACCTACACTTACCAAAGAAAGCAGTCTGGAAAACAGCATCAGGAAACTCGGTCTTATAAATATTATACTTGATTTTGTAAATATCGAAGTGAGATCCGAGGAGGGAGTCGTATCCATACATTTCATAGTATAACGGAATCCTCGTGTCTTTTGCCACGTACAACAAATATCTGTTCACTTTCGTGCCAACTGTGCTTGTGTACCTCCACTCCTCTGCGGCGTTTCCTTCGTAAGCGTTCATTCCTTTAAACTATAAAACACGAGCAATTTGATATTAGATATCATGCAAGCCATAAAGTTTATAATACACAGTACGTTCCTCTAGGGGAGCTCTCAATATCATGGTAGCTGGCAGAATTAGTACATTCTTTTCAATAAGCAATTGGAGTTTGGTTCCAGCCCTTAAAGTTGCTGAAATGTTTTGGATTCTCAGTCCTCAAAGTTACTTTAGAGTTATACAATAAATAATGCGACGTACGGTAATAGCTGTAGTGATGAACTAGTTTTTTCTTAATCTGGATATTTAGCTTATTTCAATTGGAATATTTGTTATATTACTTTAGAGTTGCTTAAGTTTTGAAAAACAAACAAAATATAGACATCACCCTGTACCCCAAACCGTTTAGATTGATGGTGTACATGTAAGAAAAGCTGTAAATTACCAAATTTGGTTCTTTTCACAGTGAAACATAGTATGATCAAACATGGTTAAGAATTTTCAGCATAATCGAAAAGTGCTTAGTTGCTTTAACTCATTTCATCTAGCCCTTGAGTTGTTCATTGTTTTGCTCAATCAAGTACTCGTTATTATTTTTGTTGAAAAAAGTCTACTGAATAAGCTGGGGAGTACTGTACTGAATACTCTAGGTACCATACCCTCTTGGATATTAGAAGAGCATGGTACCTGTGTTAGAAACTGAATAAAACAATGTTGAAATCGATACTGAAATCAGCGTTGAGTACATACCGTGAAAAGAGTTGTATTTGGCAGAGAATGCTGAGCAGTGACCTTTGCATCAGCTGTTCCATTCAGCAGAAAACATGACTTCTGATTCAACACTGTCTCTGTCGTCATTGGAGCAACTTGATAATGCTGTCCACCTTCTCCCAGGTCTCCTCTTTGCACTGTGATGTCCATTCCTGAAATTTTGAAATCATTGCTTTTAATTGCAAGTAAGGCTGTTGAGTAGGGGACGCTCCAGGGGGTGCACCCTCTTTTTACTTTGTTTTCTAGATTTTACATTGTTGTTATCTACAAATAGAGCCCCCCTGATAAATAGAGCCCTCCTAGATATTTTTCATAGACTAGGGACCAGTCCCCTAGGTTGCTTATTGAAATATCGTAGTCCTGTTTTCTTGTAAGGATTATTATTAAGAAACATGCCCCGTAAATAACAATTATGTACAATGATGATTAAATAACACTAATAAATAATGATGATAATGAAGAATACTATAGATGAAATATTTAGATAATCAAATGTATCTCATCTTACCCCCGTAAAAATCGAGCCTACTTCTGTCTTTTGCTGCATCGTACCAGGCCGTGAACGGGGCATCAATATCAGCATAAGGCAGGCTCAAAACCCCATCAACTCTATAACGTCTTGACCACTGCGGTGGTGGAAGTTGTTTGTCTGCATATTCTGTAGCGATGGGAACTCGGTAGCCAAAAACAAGCTTCAATAAAACCAGAAACTGCACAATTCGTATCATGATGACTACTGCTTTCTCCATTTTCTTCTGCGAGTCTGATGAAACCTAAGAAACGGATTTTGTTTGAGATATTTTATTGTCTTGTGACCATATGAAAATCATGTGATTCACCTTTGTTACTTTGCTTTTGTGATTTCACGATCTCATGTTGTCATTTTCTTTTAGTTCTTGGTTGCTCTTGGTTGACCACTGCAAAACGTTCTTTACGCTCTTTCAAACAAGTGAGATTTTTCTGAAGCTAGCTGTTGTTATAGATTCCTCCATTTTGAGCCTGAAACGCTCTTGAAGAACCGTAGCTGGGATGGGGAGACATTTTTAGGGTAAGGGTGACTATTGTTCGAGATCAACAAAAACACTGTTCACCATTCTGAGAGCAACATAAATTTTAGCCTGATGGTGGATATCACCCCCTGCCCCCTGCATCCTACAGGTCTTAAATCGTACTCAAATGTTCAATGTAATCAGTCAATGGTTATTTTCACGCAGTGGCCATTGCAGTTTAAGACAAAATAGCCTCATTTGAATTGAAAGGGCGTGAATGAGGGCCTATAAGCAAAACAACGAAAATCTTTGTCAATAATTGATTTTGAATCTTTCTCTTTGTTGATATTAGTCAATAACCAACCAGTGCTGGATAGGGTGATAAGCTACTCTGGGAATCATGCCCTCTACCCCACTAAAAATGCCCCTTGAGGGTTCATTAAAACCCTATTGAAATAAGGGCTGAAAGAGCTGGTCCTTAAGACTTTTTCCCTACAACTTCCGAGGACCACCCAACCTCGCAGAGGCTACCCCCTTTATTAGACCTCTTTTGACCCAACCCCTTATCATTAAATTCATTCACTGGCCCTGTGAATTCTTCCAGATGTAAAATAGGTCGATGACTGAACTTCGCAGCTTTTTCTCAGAAAATCGTCTCAACTCCACCCAGCCCTCTGCTTCTCATCACATCTGCTTCTTGATTCGCTGCTGGAAAACCACGTGCTATTCGAATCAACGTGTCTCTTTTGCCGCGAAAAAATGTAAACACGGGGAATTACTAAGGGGAATCACCATTAAGGACTGTACAGTGGTTTCTGCGGATGCCGGCTGGAGATGTCTGACTGAAACAACCAATCATCGCGGACCATTTAAACCTACTGTTCTATCGACCAATCAATGACTGCTTGATTTTCCCAGAAACCAATCAGAAACGACCTCAACAGGTGAATCATTGCGTAGCTCGAATAATAGCGCGAGTGGAAGAAGCTTGAAAATTAATTGCGTAGAACAAAACTAGCAGGTCTCCAAAAGCTCATGTCAAAAGTTGTTAAACTTGAATCCGCGTATTTACAGGCGTACGGAGCCTGATTGTCTGTGGTTCATAACAATTTCAAGATCCGCAGGTGTTGGCCATGCCTTATTTAGGCCCAGATTTCTCCTCCCTCGGGGAGATTTGGCTGAAGACATCTGACGGATGGAGGACATGTAGAACGATCAGAATCTCAAGGAAAAACATGAATGTGAAGGAAAATCAACAAGATTTTGCAAGGTAAACAATCTTATCGATTTTTAGTTGACATTTGGTGATTTATTTTCTTTCATTACATAGATTTATGGCATTTGGTGATTCATATTCTCACTGTGCTATTCAAGGGATATCCAAGTTTGTGTTTTTGTTGGTGTTTTCTCGAAACGGAACTAAACAAAGAATGCATGGTCTTATGATCATTGTAAAGTGCTATAAATAGAAACTGTATCTAGATCGATACTTCAGAGGGGTCCCGTTAATTCAATTGTCCTTTCCTTGTTGCATATTTGTTTTCGATTCAAGTTCAGATTTTCACTGTTAGTTTCATTGTTGCTTATTTCTAGCAACACTAAAGTTTTTAACTAAACTGAAATGCATAGAGCTTAATATCACTTATCTTTAATCATAGGTTAGAAACGCCAATATTCTGCAATTCTATTCAATTCCATATTCATAGGATATAATCCTGAATAAAGATTGTAAAATTATCATCATACACTATACAGCCCGAGAGGCATCTCATTCCCTTTCAAAGCGTAAAAGATTTTCTCAAGAACAAAAGGATTTTCAGAGATTTTCAAGGGATTTTTATTTGAATAGTAAGATTTCAGGAAAATGTACGAGATTTTAAGGGAGTGATTGCCCCTCGATACAGCCCATTGATTTAATGTGAATAAACGTTAAAAACGTTCGAAACCAATGGGTTGTATAGTGCAATGACGTCAAATCAGGGGTTGGATAGTTCATTAACGGCAAAAAAGGGCTGATACTTTATTGATAATGCAGGACAGTAAAAGGAAGCATCTGCTGATGTGGGTCTGCTTAACTATATGTAAGAAACCGTCTTATGAGAAATTAAAGGTTTTAGACCCCTTGGAATTAAAGAAACTTTTAGAACCAAACCTATATCTTAGGCCTAAAACCTAATAAGCATTACTAAGCTGAGTATTTACAACATAAGCAACGGACCTACGAAAATGCAGAACTGGAACAACTACATACTGGCTGCGTAGGCATAAATTAACAATCCTCTTTTTTGACTCGTCTTCTTAATTCAATCCTGGTGAATTATTGCGAATTAATCGAATTCTCTTATGACGCACGTTCTAGTATCTACGTAAGCAAAGAGATTCTGATTTTGAAAAATGTCAACAGTTCTTTGTCTCGTAGTTTATCTGCAGGTTATGTTTCTAAACTTTAATGTTGATCTTTTCAAATCTGAAGGTCACGTTTCTACTCTTAGTATTGGTGAGTGTTGTTATCATCATGATAGCGAAGCTCCGCGTTGTAAGCTACTATGTAAGTAGTTTAGCAACTACGCTTTTTACATCAAGTTCACGCATTTTTTTATAAGCAAATGCATTATAAGCAAGTCAGTATTCAACATGACAAAAACTTAAGCAATTCCAGTACTGGATAGAGGAATGCTAAGCAATTTGAAAATTTTAGTTCTGATCCAATTGGTCATGGAGATCGTTCAGCAGCTATAGAGAAGTAGGTTACAGTGGATATTAGTACTCCAGCACACTGAATGCAAGATACTATTGACAATTGTTATACAACAACTTCTGAGATAGTATTCTAAGAAAAAAATCTTCAAGAATAAAAAGCTAAGCAATTGCTAAGCAAATTTTGAGTACTCAAATTTGCCCTCTAGCTAAGCAATTTTGAGTACTGAGTTCGAGCTGAAATTGCTTATAAAAAAAATACGTGAAAGGGGATGGAATAAGAGTCTTAATATCCCTAATCCCCCTCAAAATTTGGCAACTCTCCTTTCGTTGGGATTCCTTTTGTGCCAAACAAATCAAAATCAACTTAGTCAACACCTTGGTTCACCGGGCACTTATGATCTGTTCCGAACCAAAACTCAATTTAGAATTGGCTAAAATAAAATCTACCCTCATCAACAATGGATATCCAGAAGATCTCATTTCGGCTTGCTTTCGTAATAAAATCGCAGGTTTCTCGGCTGACAAAAAGATTGGTCCGCAAAAGTGCCCTGTTTATCTAAAATTGCCTTACATCGGCAACGTCTCCTTGCGATTCGAAAGACAAATTAAAACAGCCATAACTAAGTGCTACGCTACGGTCAGCCCCCGTCTCGTCTTTTCCTCTAAGAAGATAATTCCACCTATCCGCAAAGATAGTGTGCCTACCACACAAAACAGCCTAGTAGTTTATGAATACTCGTGCCGGTGTGATGCCAGGTACGTAGGTCGCACATCCCAGCGGTTATGTGATAGAATAAAACAACACGTGCCGTCTAGCATACGCCAAAACACTTTGCCGCAACGAGAACAACCATCTCGCGCCTCAAAAACTAAAAGATCACTGAAACATGACTCTGGTATAGGTCAACATTTGCTCGACAATCCAGAGTGTGCTAAAGCCTACAGTGAGAATTGCTTTCGAATTATTGGCAGAGCAAGATCCACATTTCACTTAGGTATTTTGGAATCAGTCTACATAAAAACCAGGGATCCCCTATTGTGTAGACAGAAAGAGTTCGTTTTCGCCTTAGGACTCTTAAAGTAATCCTATTGGTCAGCTCACTGTATCGTGGGTGTTGATTGGTTTTCCTATACTATACCAATCATTCACCTCTTTTCTGATTGGCCTATTTCGATCCACCTCTGGGTATATAATCAGTTAGGTTTCTGTTTCGTTCTCTTTCTGACGTATTACTCTGTTGAGTGTCAGACGAAAAGCTTAAGTAATCTATGTTTTCGTTTCGCTATGCTCCCGATTTTCCTGGCTATTTTGAAGTTCTGTACCATCCAAAGACTGAACTCTCCTTTCCCTCGTGAAAAGAATAAAGTTTGTCCCTGCCCTAAAGGAATATCTAAAGTTTATCCCTCCTTCTAAACTATCTCTTTTCCTCGTGAAGTGTGGCCAATTCTCCCTTATTAGTACTTGTCCCTTGATCAACATTGTCGAGGGGTATTTCACTCCCTTCTAAAGCGAACGAGATTTTTCAAGAACAAAAGGATTTCCAGTGATTTTCAAGGGCTTTTCATCAGAACAATAAGATTTTCAGATAAAGTGTACGAGATGTTAAGGGAGTGATTTGCCCCTTGGACATTGTATCCCTAGGTGGCTTGGTTGAATAAATTATCTCTTGTATCTCATTTCTTGCAAAGCATGACGGGAATATGCCCCTTAGAAACACATAGCTACCAAAACCATGGCTGCAGTATGACTGCAGCTACGAAAGATTTAGGCCGTTTTGATTTTGGTAACTATGCGTTGCTAAGGGGCATATCCCCATTGCTCAATTTCGTGATGCTTGAATAATGGGTAATTCTACTTTTGTTTTTAGGGCAGAAAATAGTGTTACCAACGAAGTCGTCCAGAGAGATATCGGTATGTGATGTTTACGTTTATTCTTAGAGGCCAAATTTACTCCCTTCGTTTAACAATTTTGAATTTCTCTCCTTTGTTTGATCCCTGCTTATTATTTCTATAACCGGTTCTAACCGCTCATTAACACCGAGACTGCTGAACCCTTTCCTCTTCCTCTTCTGTGAAAGTCTTGAAGGGGACTGAGCGATCTTACCTGTTTTTCTCTGGAGTAACCTAGACTAATTTGCCTCTAAAAACTTAATTTAAGATCGAGTATTTCGAAATGCATACACAAATTTTATTCCAATTTAGTTAAGACTTACTCAAAATAAAACCCAGCCAAACAGTATTATGTTTCCCTAAGTTTATCGTTAGTTTTGGTTGTTATGCATTGCTGATTGACATGTTCCCACCATGCATTGCTTGAAACTGTTATAGCAAATACGCTTACTATCTTCGTAAGGTATTGTTTTATGTGCAAAGCACAAATGGCTTACTAAATAGGTAGACTAATCGAAGCAGTAGATTGATATTTGATAGGCAAATACGCTTACTATCTTCATAAAGTCTTGGTTTATGTACAAATTACAAAGGCCCCACTGAATAGGTAGACTAATTGAAGCAGTGCATTGATAGTTGATAGGCAAATACAGTTACTATCTTCGTAAGGTATTGGTATATTTGCAAAACACAAAGGGCCTACTGAATAGGTAGACTAATCAAAGCAGTGCATTGATAGTTATTAGGCAAATACACTTACTATCTTCATAAGGTATTGGTTTATGTACAAGGCACAAATGGCCCACTGAATAGGTAGGGCTAATCGAAGCAGTGCATTGATAGTTGATAGGCAAATATGCTTACTATCCTCGTAAGGTATTGGTTTATGTGCTAAGGACCAAGTGCCCACTGAATAGGTAGACTAATCGAAGCAGTGCATTGATAGTTGATTGGCAAATTCACTTACTATCTTCGTAAGATATTGGTTTATGTACAAGGCACAAATGGCCCACTGAATAGGTAGACTAATCGAAGCAGTGCATTGATAGTTGATAGGCAAATATGCTTACTATCTTCGTAAGGTATTGGTTTATGTGCTAAGGACCAAGTGCCCACTGAATAGGTAAACTAATCGAGCAGTGCGACCCTGGTCCTTCCTCTCGATGTGACCACACCTCGTAATTCCTACTAGCTCAGCCATATTTGATAACATTTTTTTGAGCTAATATGTGAGAATGAATAGGCCCTGATGGCGCAGTAGATATGCGCACTAGAGTATCAAAATAGAGGTCGTGGGTTAGAGTCCTACACGGGAAATTTCCATTCTCACAAATTATCTCGCGATTTTCCAAATCCTGCTTCTTCTCAAATCGTTTATTGGGTTTCAACTTCATTCCAGGTTTTCTCTGGCGAACGAAAGCACCTTACATAGTCCTACCTGGATATTCAAATCGAGGCCCTTTATTCTACTTTGTCTCAAAAAGAGGCACCAAACAGGTGAATTTTCAATTATTGATGCAATGGACGTTTCAAAATTAATGTCTATAACTAATCGACAATCTTTCAAATATTTCTATTGACAAAAACATTTATTTAGTCTCTTTATCCCAGCTTTATTTCTGAAATCGTTGTTGTTTTATATAAAGACGCCAGCTGCAAGGTTACATCTGTATTATTGTACTGAAAAGATGAAGCTTTGTGTAAAAGCTTTATATATTTTTCTTTCATTTCTTTTGGTCTTTGTGTACAATTTTAAACATCGCGTAACAGATGGATTGTGAGCCACGTGTTAAGTTATAGGGTATGTTTTGAGATATGCTACTCTTGGACCAGCTTTCTGCCTAAACTCGGAAAATTGGCCTAAACTTGCTCAATTTTCCCAAACTTGCTCAATGTGGCCTAAAATCGTTGCATTTCACGCGCAGGTTAGGCCATATGCCCAGAAGTGGCACGAAAGAAGGATGGGCGGATTTCGAGAATTCGGGGCAAGAAATTTAGGGTACATACTTTATATTAAAGTAAATTGTAGTATATTGTAGTAAATTGTAGTAAATTGTAGTTGACATTATAGTAAATAGGCCTATTATAAGCAGCATTGAATTCTCTATCGTTTAAGGGGTGGTAGAAGTTCCTCGTGCATTTATTGCACCCTTTTACCATACAGTACAGGAGTTTCCAATTTTGAAAAATTACTGCCCTTTACACAACTCGTTGATTCTAAGTTCGACTTAAGGTGGTTTTGAACCCATGGCATTCAAAATCTGTAGCGCCGAGAATCTAGATTATATTTACCCACATTATTGTATGTTGATTTTGCCTTCAGTTCTTTATTCTTTATTTTGCCTTCAGTTCTTTATTTTGTCTTCAGTTCAATATTTGTTTGCAATGAATTTGTTAATCTGAGATATCTTGATTTATTTTCAGAACGACCATTACAGCACGGTTGGCGAAGCATTCCAAGCGTTAGAATTTCGTAAATCTGTCGTCGACCCCAGAAAGTTTTTCTACATTTGCAGGGTAAGAAATTGAACTTATATTCATTCTGCTATATCGCCTGATGAGTGAGCAATCACGAAACAGAATTGTAGAGATGAATGAGTAATTACTTGTTTCTTTTCTGCCATTTAGTGTATGCCAATTAGTTCACTCTATGTTTCTTCATGATATTCGCATACCATGCAGAGTTGCATAGATAGCTTCCTGCAATAATAATAATAGTAATAATAATGACGACTGACGAAGATGATAATAATAGTAATACTAATAATGATAATAATGATAATGATTGACTTTATTTAAGTGTCAAGGTATTTAGCATTACTTATAATTGAAGATGCTATCAGTTACTACCCCAATAACCTGGGTACTCATTTACCGACCTCAGAAGGATGGACAGCTGAGTTGGCTGACGGCTTGTAATTCATGATTCAAACCGTTGGTGGATTCCAACCCACGAGGGTTGCCCTCATGGCCGTACATAGCGGGGGGCGAGGGGGGCTGCTGCCCCCCCAAAAAAATTCCAAAAGTATATGCTTTCCTATAGAGGATATCCTCAAAAAGCTCTTCAAAAGGGGTTTTGCCCCCCCCGCTAAAAATGTTCTGTGTACGGCCTTGGTTGCCCTTGAATGGTTTGAAATCTAGTGCCTTAATCACTAAAGTTTTTGTTCTCGAAGCTTTTGTTTTGCTCTTATATGCTCATTTTGAAACTATGTATAATCCTTCAGCCCAAGCATTATAAGCAAGTGTTGTGTCTTGGCCTTTTATATGGCCTAAATGGTTTTCTTAAAGGTGATATTGCCTTTTTATGTCAGTAGCATCCTTTATTTGGAAGAATTGAACACCTGATAACAAGACATTTTAGGTAGATTGATTTGCCTTGAGGAAATACTTGGTCTCTTATATGCAGTTTCGTTGCTGACGCCATTTTCAAGTAAAAATCGTCTAACAAAAGCTTACGGACTTAGCCTCATTTTCATGCCTTTCAATAAAAGTGAGGGTAATCCCACAAGCCTTTGTTCTAGATTACAATGGCCACTGCATGAAATAGGCCTATTGCTGATTGCCAATTAGTTCGATTTGATCATGTCATATTGTATATTTCATCTAAGTATGTGATCTAGAAACCCAATGTGCCCTCCAAGCTATCAACAAACGGGTTGTATAGTAGCTTGTAGACACGGGCATACGAAGTACGGTTAAATATTGCTAGTTTTCAAGAACCAAAGAAGGCTCAAATTGCAATGAGCAATAAGCCAAAAGTAAAATGGTAGATTGTGGCTCAAGAACCACAAAGAGTTCTCAAAAAGCTAAAAGAGCAACGAGCCAAATATAATTATGAGATCAAGAGATCTAATATGCCCTTCGAGTTATTAGCACACTGGCTGTGCAACAACTCGTAAATATGGGCATAAAATGTAAAATGTGTTCAAGAACCTGAGAGGGTTCAAATTTCAACGAGCAATGAGCGCAAAGTAAAATTATAGATTGTTTTATCTAATTTCATGTTTCATATCATTAATTTTTCAGTTGGTGGAAATCCTCATAAAGAATGATCACTTGACCCCAGAATGTGGAATGGCAAAGAAGCAACTCAAATTCACCTTGGAAGAAATCGTTGCAACAGGTAAAATTATTCATTGAAGGCTTTAAGTCTGTTACTCTAGGGCATTTATAAGTGGTGGGGAATCTGGCATCCACAACTGAAGAAAAATTTCAAATATTTGCTCCCAGTGTTGGCCATTTTATGACCCTTGCCTGAGATGCAAGACTTTGTGCACAATATAGAAACAAATCTATTGAATATCATCAGAATTCAGCCATTATAAAGGGAATTTAAGACCCCAGAAATGGCAAATCTAAGTAGCTTTTGGGGGCCTCACCCTCTCGAGTCCTAACATAGCTCTACCTTAGATCTAAGGAACGAAGTTTACGCTTGCTATACGCCACTAAAGGTGTGGGCCTTTTTTAAAATGTCCCACCACTACAAAATCCTTAAAAAATGCGCTGTATTACTTCATAAAGCTACGCAATTATATTTGAAAAAAGGCAGTAATAATGGGGGATGAAAATGTGGAAACCATGAGCCTAACTACGTTAACCACTGCTTATACGCAAAACGATACTGTGAATATTTTTGAAAACATTTTTGTGCGAAAAAATAAATGCTGATCTGACCAAAACAAGAAAATATAAACAAACGTGCATTTCTAGAGATTATTAAGCCTCGTTTTCCATCTAGTGAGTGTAGGCCATTCGTTTCCATACTTTCATCCCCCTACAGTATTGGTGGGACTGCGATGGTTCTCCTGGTGTGGAAAAGTCATCACCCTTTTAACAGTTCATGTGTAGTTGTTAAAGAGCCCGGATAGGTTCGTCTCTAAAATCGTTGACTGTTTGTGCAAATATTGAGATTGGTATGGTTTTAGTCGGTCGATTATATAGATTGCCGGGTAGCTCAGTTGGTAGATTGATTGAAGTGCAAGCTCAGAGATTGATGGTTCGAGTTCTTTCCAGGTCATTTTCATCTCACACAAATTATTTCGATCACATAGTTATCCCTAAATAACTGCATTAGAAATATCATGGGGTGAAAACTGGCTTTAATTTCATTCCGAAGTTTACTTGATGCTTAATTTACAGTTCTTGACACCGAATGCAACGTTCATATTGCAAAAGCACTTGTCCTACTAACCAGAGACCAACTGATAAAAGGTGACTTTTAATCTATTTTATTTATCCTTGCACAATTAAGCAAAAACCCTCTTGCCTGACTAAGGCTGTGTCTGGTCTCTATTAGAATCACGGTGTATTAGGCTGGCCCTTCAACAGAATTTACACTAAGAATACACGAGTGTAAAAGCAGACATTAATATACTAGCTTCATCACTCCTTCTCCCCCAAGTCCTCTACTTCATGTAACGTACTCTCCCTAAATCCAGCCTCCATTCCATGTTTACAACATGGCTACCTAGCCTACTACACAAGGTAACACTTTCTACCTCACTAGGTCCTATTGTGTGCATTGCACAGATTGTGAGTGGATTTTCTAACATCCTAGCCTAACTAAATCTGTGTCCAGCAAGGGTAGAGTAGTATGCACATTGTATTTGTCTTGAGAACTCCTCTTCTGTCTTTTATCTATCTAGGCCAAATGGCTTGCCCCTAGTGATTTTGTGCAGTGATGAACATATTTAAGGCTACTGTCTAATTCCTACCAACAGCAATTTTCACTTTGTTTTTCAGAACGATATTTGTACTACAGTTATCAACATGGTTTTGAGAAGAGACAACAAGAACTTGTGGAATTACAGGGAAAGCTGAAGAAATTTAAAATCAGAAAGGTGGGTAGGGCCTCAGATAAAGTATTGATCACTTAATGATTGTTCTCTTTGTTGGTCTATGGGAAGGCTGATAATATTCCTGAAAACTGTGAAAATATGATACAGCTTTGTTACTGTACAATGCACCGATTCCCCATCCTTAACTAAAGATGGGGGAGGATTTTCTTACCTTGCTCTAAGATGAGTCTCAAAGGAGTTCCTTCAAAGAAAGTAATGACTGGATACTACCCTTAGATTAAAATTTCAACTATGCGTTTTTCATAGGGGTGCAAATCTTTCCAAAAGAGGTTGCCAAAAATTAGTTTATATGGGCAAGGGGACAGTTCCCCTCTCTCTTAAATATTACTTATAGATATCTATATATATAAAACAGAACTGTTTGTATGTATGTTTGTATGTATGTATGTATGTATGTATGTATGTTTGTCCGCTTAAAACTCGAGAACCACTTTACCCACAGCAAATTGAAAGGTATCATTCTAACCAGAATTTATTCGGAAGTGTCCTTAGCTGAAAATATTTTACAAATCGTTTAGAAATAGAAGAGGAAAAGCAAAAATGTGACAAGTAGTCGAGATAAAATGCGTAAGAATATGAATTTCTTTGAAGCCATTGTGACGTCAAATCAACCAACAGTCTGTAGCTGCATTTCTTTCTCACTTTCGGTAGAGACATACAAAAATCATTTAAGTTTGATCTAATGTGACGTCAAATTTATGTACTGTCTCCATAGTAGAATTTGTTGTCATGAAAGTTATCTTATTTGCCATAGAAGTAATTGTTCAAATAGTAAAAAATCTATGAATACGAGGCGCGAAGCGCTGAGGAAATGGACATAGCGAAGTGCGAAACACTGTGAAAGTGGATACCTGCAAGGGCGAGCAGACTATATAAATACAAGGCGCGAAGAGCTGAAGAAATTGATAGAACAACTGTCTCAAAAGAAGTATTTGTTGTCATGAAAGTTATATTAGTTGGCATAGAAGTGTTCTTTCAAATTCGGTAAAAACTCCTTCAGAATTTGTGAAGACGAGGCGCAAAGCGCTGAGGTAATGGACGTAGCGAAGTGCAAAGCACTGAGAAAGTGGATACCGCAAGGGCGCGCAGCGCCCTGCGGTAGACGCTAGTTCCAAAATAAAATGACAACAGCTCAGAGTTAACAAATTCGAGAGTGATTTTCCTCATCTAGTTTGGTATCTTATCTTATCACCCAGTCTAAATTCATTGTGTTCATTTAGGGTGGCAATCAATGTAAAATGCACGTAATCCATCTTGAGCTTGGTTTCCTGATTTTTCTATCCTACAAGATTTTATTTTGACTTGACGTAAGGCTTTTGACTTTTGACTATTTACCAAGTTCTTGTGCAGATGTTTCAGTGGTGCATAATAGCAAGACTGCCATTCCTGTATGTTTAGATGTGCTATAGGTTTTTAAGCCTATCTCGCTATAATTATTTATTGGTTTATTGAGTATCTATCATAACTCCATTAAATAATAACAAAGATTAAACAACACAATAACTGTCCTTCTTGTTCAATTCAGAACACAAACTTTCAGCTTTAAAGTCTACCATTATGAAAATGCCTGTCCCAAGGAGACTGGGACTCAATCCAAGCACATCAGATCGAGGCTCACTACAACATGGCAACGTCCATACGGTTAGTGATGGATATCACCTGGTTAAGCGATATTTGGTGTTTTTAGGTGGTTTCCTTTAAACACTGGACTACACTGGACTAGAATAGAAAATATATCCCTAACCTTACCTTAACCCTTATACTAACCTCGTTTATTCCAGCGATTACCACTGTCATAAAATGTCGGTTTACCTGGTGATACCTATCACTCACCCATCCCTACAACAGTATGTTTTCTTATAGCTGCGTAAAGGAATCACCAGGCATTCGTGCAACATAACAGAACTGCCGGATGAGTGTTTAAGAATGATTATTAGATGCTTCAGTGATCACAAAGATATATGCAGAATTTCAAAAGTCAATCGGTAATTTCTTGTAATTCTCAAATTGATTTCTTAATGTTTCCCTCTTGGTAACTTTCACATAATGGGTGATATGATAAGGGGGTATTACAACAGAGGGGGGATTGCCAAAAATTAACGACGTAAAGGGAGAATTTAGAGGGAGGGAGAAGGGAGAAACTAAAAACGAAGGCAGAGAATTGCCAAACATTGACGAGGGAAAGGGAGAATTTAGAAGGAGGGAGAAGGGAGAAATTTTATATCAAGGGAATAGGAGGATTTAGAGGAAGGTAGCAAGAAGAAACAATAAATGAAGGGAGAGTTTCCCAAACTTCACGAGGGAAGGGGTGAATTTAGAAGGAGGGAGAAGGGAGAAACTTTGTACCAAGGAAGAGGGGAGACTTGCCAAAACGTTACGAGGGAAAAGGAGATTTAGAAGGAGGGAGAAACTATGCTATGAATATATTCCGTTAGGGAAAGGAGAAACTGTATTTTTCACGAGGGAAAGGAGAAATTGAAAAGGAGAAGGGAGATTTAAAATATATGAGATTAAACTGCCTACAAATTAAGATTTGAAGGGCAATCAATAGAAACATTGGCATCTAGGACCAGGCCTTATCATAAAGACCTGCTCACATTAACATCTCTCTTTATAACCATTTCTCTGTTATTTCCATACAACTGTATAATTCACTCAGTCCTATATATCAAATGGGGATAACACCTCTGAAAGAAGGGAGGGAGAAACTATAAATGTTTCGTTAGGGAAATAAGAAACTGTATTTTTCATGAGGGAAAGGAGAAATTGCCAGATTTTGTCAAACTCCTTTGTATGATGTTATGATGATTTAGTTCACTGCTTCAATTTTCCTGCTCAGTTGTTACTTTAATGAATTCTGTAAGTTACCAATTTCATGAATCTCATTTACCTTTCAAAGGAAAATTCATGAATATGATATTTATCTGTTCCCAGAAAATTTCATAAATTGTGTAACGAGCAAACACTGTGGAGAGATCTCTGCCGATTTCAATTCACAAGATCACAGGTGATCAAGTTTTAACTTTGTTAACATTTTCCTTGACTTTCGTCTTAATATTTTCCATCCAAAAAAGTCATTATTATCGAAATTATTTCAAGGACTTTATCTTATATTCTATCTCTTCCATTTTCAGCTTGACAGAGTGAATTCAAATTTATCTCCTGACTGGAGATTATCTTACAAAAAACTGATCAGGTATAGATAATATTATTTTTCTTTAGTGATTATTCCATCTCACTTCAAATTGCAAGAACCAGTTTATCACCCTTCATTGCCCTCTTGAATATGGTCAATGGGAACTGGAGCCGTAACGCTATTTTCGCGTTTTCACGAAACTGGGCAATTGCCGTAGCTACCATTCGGCTAGTTGGTTGGAACACCTAATGTATAGGGAAATCGATGGTTTACATAACCCTAGCCCTATTCCTAACCCTTATCAAATAGCTTGTAGCAAAATCGCCAAGGCAAATTGTAAAATGGCCCATACCCTAAACCTAACCCGAACAAAATATCCCATAGCCCAAAGCCAATAAACAAATAGTCCATAGTCCATATCCCATAGCCCAAACTCTTACACTAACCGAATAGCCTAGAGCCCGGACCCCTTAGCCTATAAAGATCTACCCCATAGCCTATATTTATTTTCAGTGATCAATCTATCTCACTTCAAAATAGAAGAACCCATTAATCGCCCTTTGTCTCCCTCTTGAATATGGCAACTGGGTTTATCGTTGCATTCTCAAGAAATCAGGCTATTGACGTACCAGTAAAGTTGTTATGTTTCTCCAAACTGAAACAAGCATATTTTAGGCCATAAAAATCACATAATAATCAACTAATCAATAAACCACACGAGGTCTACAAAAAGGGTCTGGGCTCAAGTCACGTGTCTATATCACTATAGTACACTCCCGCTAGTTGGTTGGTACACCTACAATCCTCGCCAAAACTACACTCTTTTTTTTATAAGAACAATGTCATAAGAACACGAGCCTCAAATTTTGCCAAAATCTAAGAACAAGCTAAGAACAAACCGAAGCTGAACATTTTCAGCTCAATACAGGAATTTAAAGAAATAACCATAAGACTAAGAAATAATTACAAAACAGGCAGATTGACAGCACACAGATATATCAGATGGTTAGGAGAGTCCAAATTTGCACCAATTAACACAACTGATAGCAAAAACGGGCTTCCAAAGTATTAAGAAAGTAAGATATGGCAAGCCATGTGTAGCAATATTCAATTTCTATCATTCAGACTTCAGACTTTACCATTCAGACTTCAGACTTTTGCATTCAGACTTCAGACTTTTACATTCAGACTTCAGACTTTTGCATTCAGACTTCAGACTTTTACATTCAGACTTCAGACTTTTGCATTCAGACTTCAGACTTTTGCATTCAGACTTCAGACTTTTGCATTCAGACTTCAGACTTTACCATTCAGACTTCAGACTTTTGCATTCAGACTTCAGACTTTTACATTCAGACTTCATACTTAACCATTCAGACTGCGAAGGAGAAAACCTCGTTGCAATGACAGCCTCCTGATTATTCCCGCCAATTTTTTTCCAATCCATTCCATCATTCCATCAACTCCACTTTTCCTGACCATCATGGCGGACGATGAAGGGCTGAAAAGATTGGCTGCTTGTCTGGGAGAAGCTTCCGAATTGGTTTCTAACATCGCAAGTAACATGAACATCACAAGACCAGTAAGCAGCAACCAAGATGATTTTCGTGCGGAACAGGAGGAGAAACATCGGCCAAACCCGAATTTAGGATTATTTGGGCAAAGCAGACTTATAGCACCAACATCCTCTACATCCCGACCACAAAGACCACAAACTATGCATTCTGCACCTGGAAGATCAACAACATTTGCCAACCTAGGACGTGTTGTCAATCGTGCCCAAGGGATGATGCAGCAAGCCTCGAGTAGCGGTCTTTACCGTAGGCTGTCTCAATCAGAGCGACTCAGGGCATCAACATCATCATCATCTCCACAATTCAGATCAAGCTCTCGTGGTTTGCCAGCTAAGAAGCCCAAGGTTGACGAGTCCAGACCATTTGAATTTGTACTTGTAAATTATGAAGAAGAGGATGAGGGAAAGAATTTTAAAGATGACAATGTGCTACTGCGTGGATTCGTCACTCTGTTTACGTCTGATTGTGAACAGGTAATCAAAGATAAAATTGCCAAAGCAATTAATACACAATTTCCAATAATCAATGGTAAAGACCTTGTTTTTCTCAAGGCCAATCGGAGAAAGCTAGAAAACATTGTTACAACCGACAAGTTTGATTACAAGCAAGTGAAGCTGTTAGCTGGCCAAGGTGCAATCTATTTGAAGCTCAAAGATGGCTATAAATTCTTGCTTGAGCAAACTTCTCTCTCAGATGAAGATGATGACTTTCCTTGCCAGATTGATAGCCATGAAGAAATTCCACAGCTGCCATGTTCAGATCAAACCACTAATGTTGCAAACAATGACAGTCAGCAAATCCCTGTCCCACAGAGTCAAGAATCAAGATATGAAGAATTGCTACAGGCTGATATTATGAAATGTATTGCATTTTGCAGAGAAAACCAGATCACTGATCCTGTGGAAGTTTTACGTCAAATGCAAAAGTATATTGTTCAGGGAAGGCCCCTTGATGCAACTGCAGATGATACTACAATAGAAGGAGAAACTAACTACATCTTAGTGAACAGGCAAGATGTTTTAGGTTCAGTGAAAGATGAATTTAAAACAATTTCTAATCCAAGGCTGACACTTGAAGTTTCTTTTTTTGGCGAGGGAGCAGAAGACTATGGAGGACCTCGAAGGGAATTCTTTCAGTTAAGTATGAATGCAGTGAAGTCAAAGTATTTTGACAATGGGTGGCGAAGCCACATTGCTGCTGATTATGAAATTGTTGGCCTTGTACTTGCCCTTTCTGTGCTACAAAATGGCGTGATGCCCCGTTTCTTTTCGGAGGAGATGCGGGATAATATTTTCAAGAGTAATACCAACAACCCTTGTGTTAAGAACTTACAGAAAGGTATGGATAAAGTGGGACTTTGCCAATTCATTAAGGAGTTCCCAAGTTTGCACTTTTTATTTCAAGATTCAAGTGCCTATGTGCTGTCATTTAAGCGCCTTGCTTCTCTTCTTGAGCCAATATTTTCTGAAGAGGGCTCAAATAGCCGTTTATTTGAGAACAATATCTACAGTGCTTTTATCAAATATGCAAGGGAAGTGGCCAGTGGTAAGCATGAAGGGTTGAGTCTAGAAAGCATTCTACAATTCGCAACCGGCTCTAGAGAAGAACCACCACTTGGGTTTACTATGAAGCCTTCCATTCATTTCTGTGAGGCTCAGTCAGAAGTGAAATGGTCATTCATTCCAAACGGAAACACATGCATAAATAGATTGCTACTGCCAAGGCCAACAAAAGACATTTCTCTACCACCAGAAGATGATCTATTTGAGGTATATGACCATGCTTTTATGAACACATATTTTGGTCGAAATTAAAGTGACAAGTGTCAGTAACATGCCCTTATTATCGTTGTCTAGCACTTTTTCAATAAGCAACTGGTCAACAAGCAACTAGCCCTGGATCGAGGGTATTCTTTCAACAAAAACGCATTTACTGAAGGCAACATCTTTCTGGGAATGTTTTCCTAGCTTTCTACTGCAGAGTGCATGCAAACAAAATTACAAAATTTGGGGGTAGGGGGAGGTAGCTATCATCTGACTTTTAGGCCAGTTGCTTATTGAAAAAATGAGTGTGTTAAGTTCATTTTGTTAATTTGTTAGTTCAGCTAATACTCCTTTGTGCTTAGTGCTTAAGGGGGTCAAATTGCATTATTAGAAATTTTTTGCCCCACATAGTATTTTATAATGACCCCCACATTTTACGATGAAAGGCATGACCTACCCCTCCATTTTATTATCAACCCCCCATGTTTGGCTTTAAAATTCTCAGATAACAAATATTATCTAGTGCAGGACAGAGCCGAGGAGCCATCAAATTTCAGAATAAAGATAGAGTAGCCTGTGTTCCAGACTGATGTTTTGCTGAGCAATTATATTTTCATCCGTCCCACTTTAAGGGTTTCTTTGGGGTTTTCCCCATGGATAGTTTTACCATGACCCCCCCCCCCCACTTTATGAAAATTTGGAAAAAGTTTCCACTGGAAGCCCCCCTGCTTATTCAATCCCCCCCACAAGCACAAAAGAGTAAGGTTTCTTGCGGTACAAACTGATAATAAACTATTGCAGTCAATCGGGGGCAGACTGCTAGATGACATGTTATTTCGTTCCCCCAGTGCTGGGGGAACATTGACATTTTATTTTCACAGTAAGGATGCTTTTCAACAATGCTTTTCACCTGAAATGCCAGCCAGTGAACAGTGTTTACAGTTATTATTTGGGTTATTGGAATTCCGGCTTACTTTTTGGGTCTCAAGTACTATCGGAGAAAGTAGCATGCTGGAAAAAACATATAATTTTAAAGAAAAATGAAAGCATTTACTAAAATCAAAATACCCAAAGATCAAACACGAAATAAAAACGAAAATTTGTCCTTTCATGTTAAATCGTTAAAAAAACAAACTTTGGAGAGAAAAAAAAATTTTTTTGGTCTAAATTTATTACCACAAGGTTACATGTTGTTTTTGCTATGTTTGATTAATATTAATACTATTGTGTTTTGCTCGTACGTTGTTTCTTAACAGCCATTATGATTATGAAGTTTTCACTTAAGAAAGGAAATGTTTCGTTCTGCGTCTATCATGTCACTGCAATATCAGCCTTATTTGAATGAAGAAAGTATCTTTGGTTGGCAGTGGCGTGGGGAGAGGTTGCTGAGATGCGTTTTCATGTTGTTGAGCGAACCAATCTTCATGTCCTGCATGCACCGACGTTGGTAAAATGAGGAACGAACGGAACGAACGGAAGGAACGTAACGATCGCGGAACGACTAAGGGACGAGCACGGAACGAGCGGAACGACTGAGGAATGACCCGTAACAAGCGGAATGACGCCAGCAGAGCGACTAAGGAACTAGAAGAACGACTTAGGAACTTCCAAAATACGGCCAAAATATCAGCGGAAAGATAAAGGAACGACCACAAGATATTGACCAAGTTTAGACTACGGCAGTAGGGCGACACTTGCCCAAGGGTGGTTAATGACATCATTATGCTGTTATGCTACCAATCAAATAGGCAGTTAATGTCTAGGGTATGAGCAGGATTAGAGTCAGGGTTTTCGGAGTATGTATAGGATTACCACCACGTTATGGTTGGAATCTGGGTTATTGCAATGGTAAAGGTTAGGGTTCAGTGTTTACTTCATCACACAACACTGTGACGTCCTGCCCTATTGATGTTGACATTGTTTCTTTTTTTATTCTGTAATGGAGTTTGATGACGAGTTTTTGATGTTGGGAATATTTTCAACTTCATGCCACTAAACATTTAAGAAACTTTTGGAAACTTTCAACATATAGAGTATTATCACCCAAGGACAGCCCAACAGCCCTAGTCCAAGCTTGTTTTCTTGAGCTGGGTCTTTCCTTGGTCGTTCCGCTCGTTCCGTGTTGTTCCGTGGTCATTGCTTTTGTGTCGTAGTCTCTCCGCTTGTTCTATGGTCGTTGCGGTGATTCCTCGTTTTACCGACTTCGCTGCATGCATATATCCACTACAAATGAGGGCTAAGGCGTATCGACATAGGCAGAATGGTTGTTTTACCAAGTAATTGCCACCAGAGAATCCAGTACAGAAAACCTAAAGAAAGCTGGTTTCGTTCAAAACTTAAAGACTCTTGGTCAACCGGCATGCTTTGCGCGCTTTTAATAACCTTGTGTCCCTGTGAATGCTAATTTCTGTAATACAAAAATTAAACAAGATGGCCGCCAAAAGTGTGGGACGTCCAAAACGCGAAGAAGAGAGAAAGATTATATTTGTTCACGAAAGTACATTAAAAGCATGGAACGAGAAGAAATCTATCCTATCAACTGAAAGGCTCAAAAGAAGTAAAACTATCTCAAATAACGAGTTTGCTCTGTTGCTTCTAAATAACTGCTGCCTCTTGCAAAGCCAAAACGAACATTTCCAACAAGAACAACAAGGCCAAGCCCAACAAGGAAAGCAAGGGAACCCAAAGCAAGATCATGACTACTGCACTACCGAAATCCCATTAGAAAATGACATGCGGTAAGCTTTAGTCTTGTTGTTTATTACAAACAAAGTATTTATTTATTTATTTAGGTTGGTAATGGTAGGCTAGGCTAGGTATACAAAATGTCGCATGTTTTAGCCTTTGTTTGGCTTTCCTCCTAGTAGAGACGACATAGTGCATGCACTCAAAAGCAACCTTGCTCACTGGTCTGGTAGGAGGCTAATTTTCTAAACCATGTCCCCAAGTTAACAGGAAAAAGTTCAGAGGGAATCCAGCCAATCTGTAGCCACAAATATTTTTCCCAGAGCACCCCCGGTCCACCCAATTTTTCATCTTGCTTTGCTGGCTCTTAGTTGCCCATTTGCCATATATCACTTGACCCTTCTGGAATCCCAAGAAGAAATATGCACAAGTGGTGTCAATATATATATGCAAAGCTTTTCTAAATAAAAAAATTACTTTTAGTTATCACCTACTGTATAAACTGAATACACCATAAAGAGTAGCCTATAGACAAAATAAATTTATATATTTTTAATTTTTCAGTTCTAGCGATATTGACCACCAACAAGGCCAGCAAGAAACCAACAATGAAACAGACATAACATTTGCGGAAAGCCATCTATCAACAGAATTAATTATGTGTTCAACACCAGCAACTGGGAGTAAAAGGAGGAGGACATTAGGATTCGATGTTGAAATAACGGAAAGTGAAGAGCTAGAAGAAAATACAGTCACAGCATTGGAAATAGATGGTGTTCTTTCCCATAGCTTCGCACGGCTTTTAAGTATCAATGAACATTTGGGTGAACTGGACGGGGACCCATGGGATGATGATAGTATCTCCCAGTGCAGTGATTCTACCATAGAATCAAATTCAGATGAATATCTTTCAAGTTCAGATGAATCTTTGGAATCCAATTTCACATCAAGGTTAGTGGACACTACTACACATGTTTTTTTTATAAACAATTTCTGCTCAGGCTTAACACTAAAAATATTTTAGCTTGAAGGACAATTTTTAATAATCAAAATTCCTGGACAATTCCTTTAGTTTGTTTACTGAACGTTTTTTCTTAGAATACTATCTCACAAGTTGTTGTTGTACAGCAAATGCTGATGGTATCTTGCATAACACAAGTGTGCTTGGGTACATGGGTCCTTCTTTTTTTTTATATAGCTGAGTGTGTGTTCCTGAGTTGCTTGTAAAAATATGAATGCATGTATTATTCACCTTTAGTAGCAATTGAGAAATAGAAACTAAAACCTTTTTGTTTGATAAAAAATCCTCAAATGACCAGGTTGGTGTAACCGAGAAATTCACTCCTATATAAAGAAGGTTGTACACAAAAGATTTTAGTTGGGAAAAGTGCTTATGAAGAACTTTTGAGGAAGTCCTTTGTAGAAAAGTACAAAGTTTTGAAAATCTGGGGGTGGCAATTGCCCCTGCAGCGCATGACCATGTTTGTAAATACTTCAACTTATAGATCTTAATGTTACTTTTTAGCTCATTTGATAAAACATCGGACTCTGACGATGATCAAATAGATGATGATGAAATATTCACATTGGAAAGCAATGCAGACATGGAAACTTCTGTGTATGCAGAAAAATCCATGTGCTTGGATCAATCAGACAGTTGCACTGGATCAATTCATGCACCTATAAGTAATAATGCATCTGAAGTAAAACAAAAGCTTCAAGATTGTTGCAATGGAGTTTTTAGTGAACATGGCTTGGAAGAGCACATTGAAACCATCCAGAAGTCCAGAATAATAACATCTTCAGATATGCTTAAGAAATTAAAAGGGCACATTTGTTCAGAGAAATTGGATGGCAGGTTATGTGGAAATTTACTCACATTTTCTGAAGAATACAAAGGAAGTGTTCTCTTTTTACGATGGTCCTGTAAAAATAATCATTGTGGATTGTGGACATCTTCAGAAGTACTAACAACGGTGCATAATTCACAGGTTTTTGTGAATGATCTTTTGGTGACATCAGCTATTTTGTTGTCAGGCAACAATTACTCAAAATTTCTGTTATTTTGCAAGTTTACAAATTTGAGAGTACCCGATTATGTAACTTTTAGTAGATATCAAAGGTTGTTTTGTGCACCTGTAATCATGGACATGTGGGAAAGTATGAAAAGTAGTCTCCATGCAATTTTTAAAGATTATAAAGAATTAATACTTGCTGGTGATGGGAGGAGTGATTCACCTGGATACTCAGCAAGATATTGTGTGTATGTAATGATGGAGCAAATCACCAATGTTATTTTGGATCTTGAAATTCTCGACAAAAGGGAGACTGGTGGAAAATCAGGAAACATGGAACGAGAGGGAGTAACCCGAATTTTGCTGCGATTGAAGGATCTATTAGATATTGCTGAGATAACAACAGATGCCTCTACTTCTATTCAGAAAAGAATTACGGAATTAAAAGGTATATATTTATTTTTATAACATTTCTTTTCAACATACTGTAATGCATAAATGATGTTTAACATGCAACCAAAATGTTATTTAAACCAAAAATTTATATATTCACAGGTCACACATTTTTATATACATATATAGTCACAGGTCACACATTTTTTGCAAGAAACTGGGCTTGAAAATAATACTCTTGTTTCTTATAGCCTCGCTCCATCAGGCGTATATCCAAACCAGCAATATACGCCTGGTCACAATTCAGGCTTGAGGAAGCCGGGATTTTTGTCTTTCGCAAATGAGGTTGTTCGAAATCAGATCAATTGAATTCGCACTATTCGGAGTCTTTTCTAAGTGTTTGAATTTCGAAGATTTTTCGGCTGTTCGTTTAGTTGAAACGAAATTGAGGCTGAAATCTCAAGCCCAAAAAAATTTACTCAATTGTGACCTGGCGTATATTGCCGTTTTGGATATATGCCTGGCGAAGCGAGGCCAGGTTTCTTATTTAAAACAGATTTTTAGTCATCCAAAAGAATCAGGTCAATACCATCTATCATCATGTTTCACTATCTCCACCTATGGCAGAATGTGCACTTACATGAGGTATTCTCTCCCAAAGACCACGATCTTGAGTTATGGTTAACTCTCTTTAACTTCTATTTTCTGGCAGTTTCTTATGTTTGAGCATAATTAATTAATTAAAACATAATTAGTTCTTCATTTTTGGTGATCTTGCCAGATTGTATTTTAATCAGAAGAAATTTTCTTACCAAATTTTTGCTGTCAGTGAAAATAACAGCATTGCCCAGTATCACTTTGTACAGCAGTTTAGATTTAATGATTGTTCATTATATTAAGCATTGTGCTACAAAGAGTTGATGAGAAAATCTGTGTTCTCTTTTGAGGTGAAATGACAAAGAATCACCACCCAGTGATTGGGTACATCAACTAGAGTCGACTGAGGGGTGTGCTGCATTATAAGCATACCCACTCATTTTTTAAGTCATACCCAACACTGTGATTGAAATGATGCAAAGATAACACTTTTTTGCGTTTAGCATTCAAGTGTAAAACCCATCCTTTTGAAAACACTTCGTTTGTTGCTTTTTGTATGATTTTCTTTTAGCTTTCTTACCCCCTTATATTTTATGCCACATGTATTATTCCACTGGTAATTTCCCTTATTTATGTAGTTTTCATTTCATTCAAGCTGAACATGAAAATCTTCAAAAGTTGGTGCATTCCCTTGATGTTTGGCACAAAGCGAAAATACTTTCAAAAAAATTGCACAAGGCTGCACAGGACAAAAACAAGCATGAATTGAAAGATTGGATTGGTCCTATTGTTAACCATTTCTGGTATTCTTGTGAAAGTAGTGACGGGAACGAAACAAAGCTAAAGGACACATTTTTAGGAGTACTGCACCACATCTGTGGTGAACATGAATGGGCTGGTTCTTCCTGTTCTCATGGGCCCATGACTGACCATGAACCAAGAACACCCTTACAGAAAGGATCCCCAGCTATGGAAGCTGTTCGTGAAATTATTTTTAACAAGAATTTCCTGAGAAGCTTTAGTCATTACACAACATTTCGACACACTGGCAGTGTTGAAAACTTCAATAGTATGCTAACCAAGTACGCATCTAAGCGCATTGCATTCGATTACTGCTATTTTTCTGCAAGAATGGCTTTAGCAGCCATTGATCATAATATGCACAACTTCCGACCAATAGCCAAGACAAGAGATGGTAAAGAATGTTTCAAGAAAAAGTACAACAAAGATTCAAGGAAGTATCATGCTGAGCCAGTCAAAGTTGCAAAAGAGTACTGCTATATACCTTATGCACTTGCAAAAATTTTTTTGGCAAGAATAGAGGATAGGGAAACAGTACTTAAGAGGCACATCAGACCACCAAATGACCCTAAACACATAGCACCAAACATCGATATTTTGAATCCTGCCCCACCTATGGAAGTTATGCTCAGAGAAAGATGCTCCAGAAAATTGAAGGTCAAGAAATAAATTTTACCCAGGTGAGGGAAATGTAAAAAATGTGTCACTGTGCACTGATCATAACAAAAGAACCGAAAGACAATTAAACACAGTAAACCCGCATAAAAGAATCTGAAGGTTTGAGTTTGAAATAGGCCTCAATCAAATCAAAGGCTTCTATTCCAAATTCCAGCTGTAAGGTAATAGTTGGAGGTTATTATTTAGGGTGTTAAAATACCGGGTGAGTCAACGTCAGACCTTAAATGCTTGCTTTTTACAGGCCAAACATTCGTATAATTATGCCAGGTTCTTTTATGCAGGCTCTTACTGTAATTTATATTATATGAACTTCTCAATACACTGTTCATCTGGATTTAAACCCCATGTAAATTCCATCAGGAGAAGGATAAGCATTTCGGATTACTGTGACAACACAGGAAGGCAATATTCTTCGGTTATCTCTTCCCAACCTGCCATACTTCCACAAGGCAAATTGCCTGTATGCAGCTTTTCGGAAAGAGTTTGTATTGAAATTAAGATCATCTGCCCTGAGGTCAGCACGTGCTGTTATGTTCAGTTGCAGCACATCTCTATCTAGGCAAAGCTTTCTGAACATCTGATATGATGTCACACATGTCTTCCGGTTGCAACATTTGTTGTGCTCTTCATTTTCCATTGGGGCACATGTTCCACATTTGCACCATGGTTGTGAGTTTGGTCGTACTGGTTGTTCATCTGGATGCTCAATGACATTTACCAAATCCTTTACAAAGTCGATGCTGCCTGCTCCACAAACTGCAAGATCGATAACCAGCTGCTGAAGTTTTTCCATGGATAAATCTTTCACAACATCCTGGGGAATAATAATGTTGATTAAAAATTATGATTTTTTTGAAAAAGATTGAAGCTTGAAATGTACATAGTGGTTTAGGAAGGGGGAAAGGGGGCACTTACACCCAGGTGCTGGGTCTAAAGGGGCACAAAATTGCCAAAAATTTAAAAAAATCTTCCTTATATGAAGGACTTTCTGAATTTGTTTACAGGTTATAGCAAATTTTTGGAAACCCCCCAAACCCTGGCTATGATGTCAGTAGGGCAGAAATCATGTTAGACCCCACCAGGTGCTGATCATACTCACTATGCCACTGTGTATTTATATCTAGTCATAATTATTATAAACAACATATCACCTTTACACCACTTTTTGCAGCTGCAATTTCTTCTTCCATGGTTAAGAACCCATCATGCCTTGCATTTTGTTGCATTTCTGCTGCCTCTTCTTGTTCTCCATCTCTTGGCTGTCATAAATTAAAAACTCATAAGTACCTGAATATTAATCTGAAAACCAGCTCAAGAAGTCTTGTTTGTGCAAACGTCGAAGTCTCAAGTAATATTAGATTTTTATGTGTTTAGCTTAAAGTTTTTATCAAGGTCCAGTACACATTGTACTGCAGATTCAAAACTGTCCTCCGTCCACTTGACCCTTACCCCCCAAAAATTTTAACCCGGATTTGGAAAAATTACGATGACCATCCTTACCAGTCATTGGGTGGTGGCAGCCCCGCGCCCCCTTGACTACGCCACTGGAGAACATACCTAGGAGCAGGTATGACATTAGCGGGGCTTGTTAGGGCTAGAGCCCCCAGTTTGAATAAGAGTTACCTTTTGGTAGAATTAAATGAAGTTTTCTTATTTTAAATTAAGTAAATTAAATTTTAGGTTTTCTTTTAATTTTTTTGAAAGAATATCAGCAGTGCTATGTACAACAAAATACATCACTGAAAAAACGTGTGTTCGTAAAACACAGGTTTGCAGACAGGCTCAGACAGACAGGTTGCAGTAACATTGGGCCTAAATAGTCTAAGTATTTTAGGAATGAAAAAATAATGAGTAAATAAATTCTAATGATTACTGGGTGGAAAGTCATCACTGAGAAAGTTTGGGTCAGTCATAAAACTGCTTATTCCTCTATTAGCCTATGATTTGTTCTAAAACACTTAGCCCAGCCCAACGCTCTGCACCTTGACTCTGGCTGCTGGTTGGTGACTGTCTGACTAACAGCTATCAGCTACAAACCTTTCCGTTTGCACACCACTTTACTGTCACACCTCTGCTCTTTTTCCCACAATTGCAGCGTCTTGTACACCGTTTGCCACTATCTTTACACGGACATCCCCGATTTTTCCCACTTTTTCTGCTGCATGTTGTCCGACATACACAGGCAACCTGCCAAAAGAAATTTTTGTCCCATTTAGGCCTAAATAAAATCTAATTCGACTGCCATAAATTAATGAGCAGATATTTCATAACGAAGTTACATTAATCATGAACGAATAACATGTACAATAATAGGCAAATTACCTCTTCCTCTTCTCCACTATTTACTTCGCTTTCATTGTCTGCACGATCTTCGTCTCCATCTCCATCAAACGAGCCATAAAAATTCGTCGCCATTATGAGATCTGGTTCTGTTTTTGTTTTGTTTACAACAAAGCGCGCAAAGCATGCCGGTTGACCAAGAGTCTTTAACTGTAAGGGAACGCTTCATTTTCATCCCTGTCTTATCAGCAGATATCGATTCCCCAAATTTCCTGCTTTTGGTTTTAAAACCTTAATGTTGTTCGTCAAGATGGCGGTGTTGCTCAGCAATGTCCATTGCACGTGTGAAGACATCGATTCCCATCTGTACAGAGTCCATCATAGGGTCAATTCCTTGAAGCACTCTTGCAGCTATTGCTTCGGCCCCTTGAAAATGTATAGGCTCGACGATAACATTGTTTTCACTGTCGTCAAAGGGTGTTGGTCCAGGAACATCTTCTGCAAAATGCTCCAAATTCTCTGGATCTTCATCAAGCTTATCCGTAGCTAAAGGGTTGTTGGGGTCTAACATTCCATTTGTCCATAACTGGTTCGGGGTCATGTGTCGGGCGGTTCTGATCTTGTGGCTGTTAAACATTTTCAAGTACTCTTCCAGAGCGAAGTTGATCCTAGGAAGAAACACCAAATGCAGAACAAACAGGTGAAGGTCACTGTTCATATTCAAAATTCCACTTTGCTCCATCGCATAAAACACGTAGTAGAAATGGTGACAGATGCAGCGGAAAACGTCACGCCACAATCTCTCGATTCGCTGATTACGTGTTGACGGCCCCGCTATGAAACTGCCTCTTCCAGGTCCACGAACTGCAACCATTAAATCACAAACAAGGACATTTTCCACTCCCCTGTCGACCCTAATCCTAGATGGCCAAAGACCATGATTCAATTCCACTGCCTCTATGAACAATTGTAGGACAGTCTCTGCATAGTTGTTTGGACTGCACTTTAGAAACATTATCTTTCTCGAAAAACCGTCGATGCATCCATGAATTACCAGCCCCCACCTGATCAAGGAGTGATGCCCATCCAGATGCCACACAGAATTTGGCCATGGCACATAATACGCTCTTCGAGATATAACAACACCCCAGCGCAAGATGCGATTGTCTGGGTCCACCCTAAGAAGACAATCTCTAACACGACGCCGCTGCACCCAAAGTCCTTTAGACTTAAAATAACCACCAATAAACACCTGGCCCATAGTTCTACCCTGCCTTTCAAACAATTCCTTGACTAAAGAGTCGAGATCTTCGTCTGATATATCAGAGAAACCTTGCAAACCGTCAAGATCATACTGCTTAACGCGACGTGAGATGGTCCATCTTGAAACACCAAGCATTTGTGCGATTTTTGACCATGTGAATCCCAGCCCTCTTAATTCTTCCAGTGTTTCACACGGGATGTTGAAACTGGGTCTCCCCGGCAGATCAGTTTTAAGAACGCCTGGTCGACCGTGGGTAATTCTACGAACGGCCCCGACAGGGGAAATTTCCAGCACTGCATCGCCCAAACCTCTGAGGATTGACCTGAAAACCTGATAAATTTCATCTACTTCGCTGGACAAGGAGCCTTCAACAGATAACATCAAATGCCGTAAGAAGCTAGCCGCATAATCAACTGAAACCATGCGTGTCTCTAACTGCTCTAGGAGTGGATCATCTTGTTCGTTTTCAGTTTCAGTTCTTTGAATGAGTTGCTCAATATCTGATAAAATTTGAAGAAGAAAAGCTTCTATTTCGCTACCCACGTCCATCTTATCAGACAGATGGCCTAGCCACACGTGGATTAGGTTTTGCAGTAGCCGTTACTACAGTAACAACTACTGCACCACCCCATCTCAGTTCAATGCCCCGCCCTTTATTTCTTAATCATCTAAGTGGAAGTCTGAATATTGAATGAAGAAGTGTGAATGTAAAAGTCTGAAGTCTGAATGGTAAAGTCTGAAGTCTGAATGGTAAAGTCTGAAGTCTGAATGCAAAAGTCTGAAGTCTGAATGGTAAAGTCTGAAGTCTGAATGTAAAAGTCTGAAGTCTGAATGGTTAAGTCTGAAGTCTGAATGCAAAAGTCTGAAGTCTGAATGGTTAAGTCTGAAGTCTGAATGTAAAAGTCTGAAGTCTGAATGGTAAAGTCTGAAGTCTAAATGCAAAAGTCTGAAGTCTGAATGCAAAAGTCTGAAGTCTGAATGCAAAAGTCTGAAGTCTGAATGGTAAAGTCTGAAGTCTGAATGGTAGAAATTGAATATTGCTACACATGGCTTGCCATAGTAAGAACAATTTAAGAACATTTCAGACTGAAAATGGAGAAATATTTAAGAACAACCAGCTTCAAATCAATTTTACTGGTTCTTATAAAAAAAAAGAATGTGCTGAGACGAATGTTTATTACACAACATACACCCCTCCCCTTCACCCCCATTTCAATACTGTTTGGGAAACTCATATGCATCTTTGTTCCCTGATGCCCTGGCAACAAGGGGGCAAGGGGGAGAATATTTTCTTTCATATTTTTTTGGCTTGTCTCAAGAGGTTTTGGCGACAGGATTGTAGCAATGATGACCACGAAGGGTCAGTTGCAGATGTAACAATCAAAGACGATACACTTGATTAAGCCAATCAAAAGAGGGACAAATTGATTCATATATGGTTCGTGACCAAAGTTTCGATGACAAATAGCGATTCACCAATTGGTTTAGAGTTGATGGGGTTTTGAGCCTGCATTATGCTGATATTGATGCCCCGTTCACGGCCTGGTATGATGTAACAAAAGACAGAAGTAGGCTCAATTTTTACGGGGGAAAGATGAAAGTTTTATAGAGAGTTATCAACCCTGAATTATACATAGCCCTCAGAGCTAGGGATTTATAGCATACTTGTGCAGTGGTGAAAAATCCTTGAAATAACCCCTCTACCTAACAATTATTCATGCTTTTAGGAGATCATCTATGCGAGAGCTGTTTGCTGACATCCTTGAACTCTGTTCGCATTGTCATTGCATGTTTTGGAAGGTATTTTACTTTGTAATCTTCCTATTTTGATCAGGGGGAGCACAGGGGTCTAAATCTCCCTTCTCCCCTTTAAAATTTTGAAAATTTCTCCTTTCCCTCGTTTTCTAACACAATATTTGTCTGCCTTCTCCTTCATCTAAATTCTCCCTTTTCTTCATTAAGTTTGGACAATTCTCTTCTTCCTTGCAACTACCAGCACCTTAGTAAATACATTTGGTCTTATCAAGGCTGTTTCTGACACAATATTCGACATGATAGGCACCACTTATCATGACAAGCCTTTGATATTTAGCGGGGCAACGTTTCGGGAGAGATCCTTCTCCCATCATCGGGCAATGAGAAATGTGGTTTCATCCCTATTTAAGCAAAGGTCGTATCGAGAGGTGCGAACACTGAGTGAACCTCAAAGGAGGTTTCTGAGAAATTGGCGCTTAATTTCTATCATTAGTGGTACCTCCTGGTTTGTTTACACCGGTCATTGCCATTAGAATGGGCAAAGGCATAGAGTCACTTCTCGATGACTAAATGGACTGTCAGCAATGGACTGACATCAGTAAACCACTTTGTGCCACTAGTAAAAGTTGAATCTATCTTGTGCTCTGCATTCAAAGCTTGCATTAGTCTTCCCATGGCTGAAACCCAGGCCTCTAGCCTGGGACTGACTGCAATGGACTGACATCATTAAACCAAAAGCTTGCATGAGTCTTCCCATGGTCGGAGCCTTGACAGACTAACACATTTCACTAACAGTAGCTTCAGCATGGGAGGGTTTAACTTGCTAGCCTAAGAGCTCCCATTGTTATATGAGTCCTAGTTTGTTAAATGTTCCTCTTAAGGAGTGAGTGTGTGAGTGAATTAATGTATAACTTGTTGTGTATTCTGACGAAACACGTAATGATTTACGGGTTATATCAAATCTAGTATTGTTTAGGAGGGTCCTGAAGGGATGTACTGATCCCCATTGCAAGAATCCCAATGATAAAAAATCCCAATCCCAATGAAGAAAATAGAGAAATTCCCAATATTGACGTGTTTAAAAATCCAAATTTACTTTTTCCTTCGACTTTCTTAAAGTGTTATGGTTCCCGTAAAAATAATACTTATCTTTTCTTCCAGAGATCAAGCCACCCATGTACATACGACCCTGGCAACAAGGACCACAAACCCCCCGTCTTCATCCCCATCACCCCGAAAGGATTCCTGCATTTATTCGAGATGTAAGTTTTCACTCATCTACATGTCGGTGGGGATGACGTTTTGAAGTTCTGCTGCTTACGTTTCAAGATTACTACAATGATTGCCAAGATTGTTGGTAGGCCAGATCCAAGGGGGGGCGTAAGGGGCGTACGCCCCCCCCCCTATTTTGGTAGAAAAACAATGCAAATAGCTTGATATTTCCCTTACATTATCCTTTGATATGTGTGTTACGCCCTCCTTTTCTATGGGTACTGGATCCGGCCCTGGTTGGAACACTTAATTGATTTTTCAACTAGACTCAACACTACTCCCTCCCCTCTGTTAAACAATGTTGATTTGTAACTGAAAAAGTCATTTTGGTTGAATAAAAAGGTCACATTCCAACAAACAACAATTCAACCTCAGATTCTAACATTGCTTATGATGGGGGGAGGAGGACAGATAATGATGCTTGTGTTTATTGCCTGGGATTTTTCCTCGGAAAACTCATTGATTTTTGTCAGGTGTTCCAAGTAATTATGGCAAGCATTGTACCTTTGGAAAAAGAGGGCCATTTACCATTAACTGATGCTATAATCCCCACCAAAAGTAGTTGGAACACCTTTGTTTTTCTTTCTTTCTTAACAATGAACTACTTTCTTAGCCTACTTTCCTAGCATTTTATTTCCAATCAAGCTCCCTTCCCCCTTAAAACAATTTTGTTTTAAAGGAGCTTTATCAGACTACGCCAAACACTATATGTATGTTATTGAGCTTGCTCTTGTAATAAGAAACAACATTGTTAAGGGGGAGGGCAGGGGTAGAATATAGGAAACGGTGAAAAATAAGGAAGTGTCCCAAGACTTTTGGCTGGGATTGTATATCGAGAACGTCACTTAGAGCTAACTTTCTGTTTGGAAGCCCAAGTACCAAGGTCTGATAGACATGTAAGCTTCCTTCGAATTTACTCCACGATTTTAAATCAAATTATGTTAAAATAGAAGCTATTCGTTTCAGTATCATTTTAAAGAAATGGAATTTCTACTTTTGTTTTAGAAAGTAATTGTGTATACTTGATAACAAGCAGGATTTGGAAAATCAATCGAGATAATTTGTGATAATGAAAATGACCCGAGTAGGACTCGAACCCACAACCTCTAGATTCGTACTCTAGTGCGCTACCACTGCGGAGTAACCGTGGCTTCAAGAAACACAGACAAATTCATTCACACTAGAGGTCGTGGGCTCGAGTCCTACTCGGGTCATTTTCATTCTCACAAATTATCTCGATTAGTTGGATATATGTTTGAATGAATATAGTATGTGTTAAGTTAGTGTGTGTATTAAGAATAGCCTTAGCAGGACCCAAGTTGCTTACTTGTGATTTGTGCAACAGGAATGTTACCTCGGAGATATCAGAAGCACACTTCAAACTGTAACTTGTACCAAACCTGTTAGTATTCTAGGTTGCTGATGAAGTGTTGTGGTTGTTACTGTGCCGGAAACAAGGCCCGGCCTTAAGGCTAGTGGAGTTTGCGAAATCCATCCCATAAAAACCTGAGATTCTATTCCGTATTTCGTGAACTGATCCACTCGTTAGGTTGGGGCTAGTATAGGTTGTGTTAGGATCTCTCCCTGTCTTCCACAAACCTTAATGACATAATGCTATGCCTACTTACCATATCCTGACCTACAACTACTTGCGTACGAATATATATTACTTACAGTGCCGGGGATTTCCAAGTGTTTAGATCACTTGACCCTTGCTCGAAGGGTCCTGGGTTCGAAACTACCTTCAGACCTGTCATAAAGTGTGAGGAGAGAATTAGCCAGCTCTCTGTAATTCCAGGCCAAAAGGCAAAAGGAATCACGAGGTGTGGTCACATCGAGAGGAAGGACCAGGGTCGCACTGCTTTGATTAGTTTATCTATTCAGTGGGCCCTTTGTGCTTAGCACATAAACCCATACCTTGCGAAGATAGTAAGCGTATGTGCCTATCAACTATAAACTTACAGAGAGTCAACCCTATCCCCCAACCTAACGAGTGGATCAGTGCATAATATATGGAACAGAATCTCAGTTTTGATGGAATGGGATTTCGTAAACTCCAAGGTTAACGCATTGAAAAGTTGAAAACTCACTCACCAAAGCTCCAAGGTTAACTAATTTCGATTTGAAGTATAGCCTCGATTCGATGCTTAGAAGTGAGAACCATCGTGTAGATTTAAAGATTCCAGTCCTGCTTAGTTTTCACACAAATTATATCCCAGGTGTACCCTTCTTAAGTGTAATATATATTAATGAGAATATATGATAAACATTTAAATTATTCAAGTTGTGTTATTATTTTGAAGTTTGTAGGAAAAAATGCCTTGTAAATTATTGCTGAATGAAAATTCAATTTGTTTCATTTATTGTGAATCTTTTCCGAAACTGCTACCAGAAATGAGCATGGTAACTGTCTGCTATTGCACCGCTTATTCGCTTACACCATATATGAATTATGTGTTCTTGATATTTGGAAATGAAGATTCAGCATCTATTGTTGTAGTTCTTCTTCTTTTATTATCTTATTTTACCTTAATCGAAGTAATAAAAGGATTCTACTGCCAGGTTTTTTTTACAAAATATTAAAGCTTTTTGTGGTGCACCCGGTTATTTTCTTCAATGCAGACATGTGAAACTGACGGAAAAGAACTGACGGAAGTGAAACCGATAGCCAATCAATATGCAGAATTTCTAATCACCTGATACAGAAACTACCCTTGATTGGCTAATTCATTTCGGCCTAACACTGAAACCACTCTGTTATGGACTCTCACTTCCTCTATTGATCAAGAATGGCGGCGGTCAGCAGACAGGGACGATTGGTTGGGAAAGTTGCTTTCATTTCAGCTGCAGCGCAGGGAATTGGCAGGGCATGTGCTGAGGCGTTTTCCAGAGAAGGAGCTGAAGTTATTGCAACAGATATCAACGAGGAAAAGTTGAAAGAGCTTGATAGTTTGGCAGGTATAATGCCCCAGCTCTCTGCTTCCTTCTAGGGCCTAGTATAGTTCCTGTCTAGCCTAGTTCTTATAACTAAGGGGTTGTCTGTAAGAAAGCTTTTTTAACATAGTAACTCGGCGGGTTTGCCCAGCCAGCCCTTCAGCCTTCCTTCACCCTTGCAGCTGCTAGGGGGGCACGGGGTCCCCCAAGCAAAAACTCTGGCTGCAGGTTGCCCCCACTTGGCTTCCCGGTTACTCTTAATTCAAATTATATTTTAGAAAAATTGCTTAATACAAAATCCCTTCACCCAGGGAAACCAAGCTATGTGGTTGCCTATTGTTATTGATACCCTTTTTTCTAGGAGTCAATAGACTTCCCTCTCCCCAAGTTTGCATTCTTCTACCTTTGTTCTTGGTGCCAAAAATGTGAAATACAGTCTTGATGTTTCCTTAGTTGGCCATTCTAAAAAGGCCAGGACCAAGAAGGGATGAGCTTTAAGTTCAATCAGACAGGAATTTGATTGTTCTTCAAAAATCTCAGCCGTTCCACTAGCGTCTAGTTTTCCCCAAAAGATAAAAAGCATTAAACTTGACTTTATTACAGGTGTAAAGACCCATGTCCTAGATGTGACGAATCGACCAGCCATTGAAGCTTTGGCTGCAAACATCCCAAAACTAGACATTCTCCTGAACATTGCTGGAATCGTATATGAGGGAGGCATCTTGCAGGCAACTGAGCAACAATTTGATAACACATTCAATGTTAACGTCAAAAGCATGTTCCACACTAGCCAGGTATTATTGTTGATGTTGTTGATAGGTAAATACACTTAGTATCTTCGCATGGTATTGGTTTATGTGCAAAGCACAAAGGGCCCACTGAATAGCTAGACTAATCAAGAATTGCGACCCTGGTCCTTCCTATCGATGTGACCACACCACATGATTCCTATTGCCTTTTCGCCTGTAGTTACAGTTACAAAAATCTGGCAAATTCTCTCCTCACACTTTATGTGACAGGTCTGAAGGTGGTTTTGAACCCGGGACCCTTTGATCAAGGGTCAAGTGATCTTACCACACAGCCATCCCTACCATTATTATTATTCTTATTACGTTTATGGGAAAAGTGGCTGACACTGGATGACACGAACGGGTCTCAAACCCAGGTTTTTTCCACCAAAGGCAAGCTGGCTAACCACTGTCCTGAACCAGGGCCATAAGTTAGCACCGTAACCTTCAGATGTTTACAACAGTGAAGCATTAATTGGTTTTTCCGATTAAATCTTTCTCCAGAGCCTTGTTATATTAACATTAATTCATAAATAATGGTCCCTTTTTACTTATAATTACAGGTATTTGTTCCAAAAATGGTAGAGAAGCATGAAGGCACTGTTATAAACATGGCATCTGTTGCATCAAGTCATTCCGCTGTGCCAAACAGATGTGTGTACAGTTCATCCAAAGGGGCAGTGATTGGTCTTACCAAGAGTATGGCTGCTGATTTGGCTAATGATGGTGTTAGGGTCAACTGCATTTGCCCTGGTTTGTTAAACTTATTTTTCATATCTTTGATACTGTTTAGGGATGTTGCAACTTGGCCAGGGGCAGATTTAGGGGGTGCAGTTGGGAACGTTGCCCCCCTTGCAGAAAACAAAAAGACTCTCAGTGCCCACTTTTAAGAAGTTTTAGCTGATTCTTGATATTACCATTGAAAATAGTATTTATTAGCGACCCACTGAATAGGTAGTTTAACCTAAGAAGTGCATTGATAGTTGATTGCTGAATATGCTTACTATCTTTGTAAGGTATTGGTTTATGTGCAAAGCACAAAGTATCCACTGAATAGGTAGACTAATAGAGTCGTGTGACTTTGGTCCATTCCACTGAAAATTATGATTCCATTGGCCTTTTTGCCAGATTGTGGAAGTACAGATGGATGGAGCTGAGAAATTCTCCCCTCACACTCTATGGGATAAGCCTGAATGTGGACTAGAAGCCCTTCACCCATTTAATAAGGTGATCTAACTACTTATTCATATCCATCAAAACTAACTTCTCTTTAACCTTACATCACAGGCACCATCGATACGCCTTCTATCAGGGACAGGATGGCTCAAACCGGGGACTACGAGGCATCAAGACAACAGTACATTGCAAGACAGAAGATGGGCAGGCTTGGCACTGCAGAGGAGATTGCTGCCGCTGCGGTCTATCTGGCATCAGATGAATCAAAGTTTATGACCGGAACAAAGTTCATTGTGGATGGTGGTTGGACCATGTGAGGATTTTACAGATTTAGTGGATCAGATTATTCTTGGTACTTGTTGGACAATACTGGCTATTCAAGATATCCTTCGGATATATGGGTTTTTAGTAAAATCAAATCAATCTTATTTGTAGAAAAATCATGTGAGTAATCGTCTGACTATATGAGGTATTTGTCAGAACTAGGTCCAGATAAACAAGATTTTTTAAATGACTCTCAGGACCAGTCTACTTGATAAGCATTCTGTAAGATGTGGTTATATGAGATGTTGACTAGTTGAGATAATTCTATAAATGATATTTTTAGAAAATACATATTTAGATAATGAAAGATATATATACAATGCGAATGAAATGGTCATTTATTGAATTTACTTTGGTGCACCCAGTATATGCTGCAAATACTGTGCAATCTTCCTATCTTTTTCCTCTCTTATTTCCTATTTTAATGCAGACAAGAGAAACTTACGGAAGTGGAACTGACGGAGGTGAAACTGATAGCCTATCAACTTGCAGAATTTCCTATAATATGATACAGAAACTTTCATCAACTATATTTAATATTCATTCAATTCAGCATCAATTGAATTGATAATTCACAGATAATGATCATTCACAGATAGTTGATAGTTGACAGGCACATATGCTTACTAAGGTCTGAAGGTGGTTTCGAACCCGGGACCCTTTGAACAAGGGTCATGTGATCTAACCACTCTGCCATCCCTGCCACAGATAATGGATTCGTAAAGAATAATGATTATTGTACAATGATGAAGTGCTACAGAATCAAGTTGCATTGGAGGGCAAGATAACTGACGTTTTGATTGGCGGAAGTTAAACCTAGCCAATCAAAATGCAGAATTTTCTGTAATATGTTACAGAAACTTTCATCAACTAAAGTACTATGTTATCAATCACGTTTGCAACCTAGAATTGAAAATTTAGTCCTGAAGAAGCCCTGTATGCCAGGGCGAAATATTGACAACATTTATATATATATGATATTTAATCCATCTACGTTTTTTCGTCTTGCGTTGTTCCTGTCTCGCTTTATTTTACCCACCTCGCCGCACAAGCATCGAAAGGATCCGGCACAAAGCCTAGTATTGTGGACTTTCTTCGTTTAAACTAGAATTGAACACCAAGAAAACTCTCGATATATCGAATTACAGAACTGTGACAGCGGTTACAGATAATATTTATTTCTGAAAAACTATCTCAATTTCCCGTTAGACTAAAAGCGGAAGTGTCACGTCCTTAATTTTCAACGAGCTATGCATTCGTTTGCTGCATTATTTCCTGCTCTTTTATTTCCTCGAATTAGATTGACAAGGCCAAAAAGAGTGACAAGTACAAGTATAGATGAATGAATGAATGTTTTATTGGCTTTTGGAATTAATAAAAGCTTCAAAGATTAACATAAATTGAGGTGCCGATTGTCAATTCGATTTATTCTAGAGGAACTATTTGCTGTCCTTGCGATGAAGAAGGGAGTGGATGGAATACAGCCAACTTCTCATTTAAGTGTTAGGAAATTGATTCAAGGTAAATTATCAAAATCATTCCATAATGTGTAAAATAATGAATTTTAGTTTTAGTGTTTCTATATTATGGGTGGGAGTGGCATAGTGACGTCACTCGTCACCAGTCTATCGTGCGAGGAATAAAGGCCTAGCCAGGAAGGAAGGGGATGAGCTGAAGTTTTCTGCGATATGCTTGTGCTCTGACTGCAATGGAAAACCTCAGACTGTTAAAAGGATAAGTATCTCTAAATCATCAACGTAGCAAGTATTGGTCGAGGTCATCCACTCAATGACATCTCTGAAAACCATGTTGGAAATGGCCTAAATGCTGTGACTGTTGTTTTCCCAGCAGCTTGAATTTGGGGGCGTCGCCCTAGTAAGCCAGAACTCAGGTCAAGAAAATTTCGTCTCGCTTGTTTGTGAGAGAGAAAAGACGACTAGATGAGTTGGTTGTAGCTATTTCGGTTTTGGAAGTGTTGGCAAGGAAGAATTTGTCATGGTTTTATTTCTTAAGCTTACTTAACCACAAGTTATTTGTTGATAACCACACCTTTGTTTCCTGGCGGTGGGTTCAGTTGGTATGAAAAGAAATGAATTATGAACTTATGTATATAACATTGGTTTGATTAATTGCAATTTCAAAGTTGAATGAGGAACAGACTTCTCTTGGAAATCTCTAATTCTTTGGAAAATCCATGGCCAGAAACTCACTGAAAGTATCAAATGAAGAGATATTGACCTTTTGGAATTTAAAACATTCAAATCAATAATATTCTAAAGTGTTTGGATATTCCTTCAACAGACATAAGTCTCAGTATTGATGCAGTTGGAAACCAATATCATAGGCCTACCTTTTGGAATTTACTGTACTAAACGTTAACTTATCCAGTATTGCCTTATCCAAAGCAAATATGGACAGACCAGATCTAACTAATTCAACACAAAGCAAAGCTGAAGAACTTGAAAATTGCAATACTCGTGAAGAAACATTCTTGGATGACGTCTTGGACATATCTGAAGATGATATTGATGTTAGCAGTGATAAAGGAAGCGAGACGGACAGTGGGTCATATTGGAGTGCCATTGATGAAGATGAACATGCTGCATTGCTTGATTCCCAGGAGGTCTCTACTGCAACGTTGAGGACAGAAGAAACTACAGTATTGACGGAATATGGTGCCATTACCCCGGTGGAAGCATCAGCGTTAACAATTGCTGATGACAACACCACCTTAGGCATTAACGGCAAGCATGCCAAGAAAGTTGAGCGGGGGAAAAATGGGAGAATGTCGGAAAAACACTCATCTAATCTAAAAGCAGTTGGAGAGAACTCCAATTTTGGGAACTTTCATGACAGAATAGCTGCAAAATTGGAACGGCAAACAAGCTCACCGGAATTTCGTGCCAAAAAAGTGAGACAAGCTGACCAAATTGATAATGAAAACCGAGAAGCGAAGGAACGGAAATTAGAAAAATGTATAGAGGCTTATGACATTATTGATCAGTTCGATGTGAAGATATCAGAGCGCAATGAGTATGTTTCTGGCCAGCTCTTTGGCGTTAACCGAATCCAGTCATTTGCTGCTGGGATTCGAAGAAATTTGAGTTTCCAAAGGGACAAGAAACCTGATTATTCAGCCAATTCGAGGAGCGGTAGCAGGGATACTAAACTCCGTTACTCCACAAGTTTGAGAGACAGCAGAGTAAAAACATCACATGATCGATCAGGGACATGGCCGGTTACTCATGCTTTCAAACATGACTTTGTTGACATCAGCTACTCAATGAGAAAAGAAAGGAACGGAGAAACGGTAGAGGTGTTAGTTGTTTCACCCAAGCAGATCAGGAAAAGAGAAGGTGGAGGTTGTTTAGATGAGACTGACAGCTCACAAGATAAAAACATTGATATCGGGAACGCCGATGATCTCGGACATCCTAGAGTTCCCAAAATTAATGATGATGTTGATTTGATTTCTTTGTCAGGTTTTGATAATAATGACAGAGCTGCTCTGGGGATTACTACTGCCAAGCTGCCTAAAGGAGCAGAGGCTGGAGATGATGCCGATTCCCAAGATGATGTATTTGATGATAAGATGCCTAAAAGACCGCCAAGAAAGAAGAAATTACACACCACTAACAGCCTTCCAGTCACTCGAGTGTCAAGCGAGTCTGATGTTGACAGGGAAGCAACAAGTCCTGGTGAGTAATACAAAAACACATCATACTTGATGACTTTGAGAAATGCTAGAAGGTTCCTGGCTTTTTTCAAGTCTTTTGCCAATGTTGCAAAATAGAGCATGGTTTGTAGAAAAAAAGGATTATCTTATTGTTTGCTGTTAGTAAAATTTGGCTGCAGGAAGAGGTTGCAATCATAACTATCTAGAGCCTCAACGGAGGTGTAGCCTTGTGGTTAAAGCACTGGATTTCTATTCCTTAGAGGGCAACCTTTTTTGGTTAGAATCTGCGAACAGTCAGAGTCATGAACTGCAGGCTTAAAGGCAATGGGCTCGAAAACCTCATGGTTTATCTCAGTGTCCTTGACAACATTTATTGTAATTTCACAAAAATTTCATTCATATTAGTATAATAATTTGTGATGTATTCTTAAAACTATAACCTGTAAGATTGCTGTTCAATTAGATGGATTTGATTTGATTTGATTTGATTTGATTTGATCTGTCAGCCAACTCAGCTGTCCATCCAATTGAGGGTGGTAAATGAGTACACCGGATATTTGTTCTAAGGGGCACAAGCTGCAGGTCTGCATCAGCTTCATGTTGCCATACTCGGCACCTGCATTATCTGCTTGCTTGCTAATACAGTGAGGCAGTGTATTCTTGCTCCTGCTGGAAGCAAACCTTGGTCTTAGTCAGGCTAACATAATATCATATAAACTCACTCACTCACTGTCTTCGTTGCAAGGTTTGGACGACAGTTTCCTTGATTTCGCCTAGTCGGAAAGTGGTTTTCATGACTCTTCAATCAGTTTCTGTGAAACAGCATAGTTTTGTCAACCACTGCATCTTTTAAGTTTACTCATAATCTCATCATTGTCCTTATAGATCCTACAATTGTGAAAAAGAGGCATACATATAACAGTAGACCAGATCATTCAAATATTTCAAACTCAAAGTCTGAGGAAAACATTTTCAAAGGAATGCTTCCATTCTTCGAAAGCGATTCAAAGAAGATGTCTCTATCTGCTCCTGGTGGCAAGAATGTCCCTCCGGTAATTTTGTTGTTGTTTTTCTTTCTCCAGTAGTTGTCATTTTGTATTTAAACCTTGTAGTTTATTGTGAAACAATTTGATATAGTTGCTTGTTGCATGATGACCCACAAAGTTTGAGATGCCGCATGCCTTATTTGGAGCTAAGCCTTTTTTGGCACAAGGAAAGACCTTTTTTTATCTAAAGACCTTTCTTCTTCATATGACAAAACACTTTTACATTTCTATTTATTGTTGCTTCTTTAAAGAAAAAACCATTCCAAGACCAGTCCACAGTACATACAGACCATGTATGATGATTAATAATGAAATATCAACAATGATACCAGTTCTTTGTTGGTTACGTTAACTGATTGTTGTTCAAGTAGAGCTCCCCCTTTGGCAGGTGGGCCTACAGACTTGCTAATGACTTGTAGAAGGGCTGGTATATTGTACAGCAGAATTCACTTATTGTAGCTAAGGTGCTCCTCCGGTCATGGTCTTTGGTACTCTGCTTGAAGTTGTTATTCAATGGAGGTCCTGGCCTATCTCAGCAATTCTCTCCAACTCGCTCTGTTTGACGCAGCCTCCTCCCAGGTATCATAGGGTTTTCCTAACCTTTTCTTGTTCCTTTGAAGCAAACTTTTGTCCTCCTTGCATGTTGATTAATTTTTAAATGACCACTTGTTTTAAATTGATTTTAGAATAAAGAAGAACTCCACTTATTCACAAATGCATTTCCACCTCAAATTGTGGAGTTTCCGCAAGACAGAAGATCACTCATTGCTCTAGAAGTTTACACAACTGAAAGAAACTTTGTCAAAGGACTGGAAATACTGACTCATGTAAGAATCCTTGTTTCATTTGATTGATCTTCATTATTGATAATTCTTGCAGGTAAGCAGATCTGACCAGGAGGATTTATTAGGCGGGTAGTAAATCACCCCCTCATTGATCTCAGGTGGGCTGTTCTTGAATTTTTTCATTTCATTTCATTTCATATATTGAATTCAAACTTTTAATTACAACTACAGTGATAAAATTTAACAGTCTTTGGATGGTACAGAACTTCAGTATAGTCAGAAATATCGGAAACATAGCGAAACGAACACATAGATTACTTAAGCTTTTCCTCTGACATTCAACAGAGTGATACTTCAGAAAGAGAACGAAACAGAACGAAACAGAAACCTAACTGATTTATATACCAAGATGTGGATCGAAATAGGCCAATCAGAAAAGAGGTGATAAAATTTAAAAGATAAGATAAGTTTAGGACACTTGAAAATAACTCAGAAGAGCTATCGAGCCAAGTGTCCTTTACTCAGATAAATAACAATTTACAATATATGTGAAACGAATTACACATTTTCCATATAAAAGAAACCTTACCCAGGCTCAACTAGTAATCAGCAGGTAAGTCAACCTTGAGTGAGTCAATGCTTTGGCTCACTTTGCAAGGGGGCAATTCTTTTTAAATCTAATTAAAGTAGGGGTAATATATTGTTCACCTCATTGGAATGAGGTGGGCTTTAATTTAGAGCAGGGCAATCACCCACCTCAAATGGCCTGTTCTGCCAGTAAGCAAAGCACTGGTCACACAGGTTTGGAGTATAGCAGCGTTGAGCTGATGTAGATCTGCAGCTTTTGCCCCCAGAATTGATATTCTAGAATAAATATGCGAGGTACTGAATGACCAACTTCATAAAGGATGGGTAGCTGAATTGCTTGACAGCTTATAGTTCATGATTCTGACAGTGTTCGCAGGCCCGTAGGGAGCGAGGGGCTCCCAATAATTATCAAAATATATTGTTCTTAGCCTGGCGCAGATTGTCTCTATTGTTGTGGAGCAAAAGTTGCCTTCCAATGATTTTTTCCAAGCTACGGCACTGACTGTTCCATCATTTCATTGAAAAAGCTAATCATTTTCATTCTTTACACTATCAAACCATTATCAAGATTTGTATTCATGCTTTATTTATTACTTCTCATACAGTTGTTCAAGAATAAAGCATTACAATTGTCACAATTAGACAGCAAAGAAGCAGAAATTATATTTTCAAATGTCCACGAGTGAGTTAATTTTTCGTATCTTGGAAATGATCTCTTCCATCCAGCTTTTAGTATATCCAGTAGAAATTGATGATCTGCGTAGTCTATTTTGAAGTCGCACTTAAATAGACTTTGTAGATTATGAGCAATGTATATGCAAATTCAGGAAGAATTGAAGATCTCCACGGAGGACATAGAACTACAGTAAATTCCCACAAATAAGAGCCTCGTTTTTATGTAGAGAGAAACCTGGAGGCCTGGGACTTAGTGCAGGCATATCAGTATTGTAGTAGCTTTCATAGAATATATCTCCCAGTCTTGGACCATGCCTTATGAATTGATGTAATTTCATACAAGGCTCTGAGGAAGGGTTTGAACCAAAACACGAATTAATGCCTCGCTGTGGCCTTGAGCTGGATACACTTAAAAGTAATTATCTAACGTATTGCCTTGATTTACGCCTTTGGTGGGCAAGGTCCTTGGTTCGAGACCTGGTAGAGGCATATGATAATTGTAGTAGCCCACTGTTGAGAACATTTCTCCCCGCATTAGATCACGCCTCATGAATTTATCAAGAGATAATGAATGCAGTTATTTCGTTTAAATGCAATGAATTAGGAAGCCACAATCGAGATAATTTGTGAGAATGAAAATGACCCGAGTAGGACTCGAACCCACGACCTCTAGATTTGTACTCTAGAGCGCTACCACTGCGCACCGGGGCTTCGAGAAACCTAGGCCACTTCATTCACACTAATTGCACTACCACTCACCGAATGCAGAGACGAACCTATCCGGGTCGTTTAACAACACACTGGACCCGCCAAAGGGCGACGACTGATTTTCCAAATCCGGCTTCTCCTGAAGTCGCACTTCTTTTGTCTATTTCAGAATCCTGGATCTCAACAAAGGGATATTAGATGAGTTATACAAGCGAGTCAGCAACTGGGGAGATGATAGCTTGATTGGAGATATATTTGTGGATAATGTAAGTTTATATTTGCTTTTAGTGTTGTCTTGTTCGAACCTGTTCATAGGGTCCCCGTTGTACTTAATTCAATCTGCCTTCTTTCACCCTCCCGGTATTGCCCCGGCTTATGTACGTTTCAGCTTCTTACCTAAGTTTTGGATTTCCGGGGGATTTTTCGGTGAATCTTTCAGACTTCATCAAGACATTGATATTTATTTCCATTATATCTTGTATTCTCAAGGGGTAAGCGCTGGTATAGTCAGATGACTCTGTAGGTAAAGATATGCTTGGATGAATAGCAACAATAACAGCAGACAAGAAGGACATAAAAGATCTTAGTTCCAGCATCGCACAGTTGAACGTGCCTTAGGAAGGACGGAGAATAAAAATAGTCAACATCTGGAAGGTCCTCCATACAGATGTTAACCTCACACGATGAAGCTTGTCTTATGTTCTGTTCTGTTTGTTAAATCCTGAAATTTATTTCTTTAGGCCTCCCAATTCAAAATGTACGCAACGTACTGCAAGAATTACGATGCAAGTGAAGCTTTCGTGAAGCAAAAAACAAAAAAGAAGAAAGATTTCGAAGCATTTTTACAGGTAATTTGAATTTGAATTTATTTTCTACCATTTCCTATTTAGAAAACTCTGGTCTTACATATCAACGAAATTTTCACCAGTCCCGATCATAATCACTGATGGTGCAGTGAGACCAAGGGTATAGGTGTAAGGGATGCCAGTAACTCCATTTTAGAATGGGACCAAGGGTATAGAATCAAGGGCTTTTGTAGTAACCCTACTTGAATGGGCTCCACACTAGACATGGGTGGAGTGAGATTCCAGAACTTGGGATTATGAAGTCCTAGAGGCCCCAAACAAATCAAAATAACAAAAGGAGACAAGCAATACCTGCTAACGTAGGAAAGGCCCTACCAGAAAAATCTTCATTATAGGCCTAACTGCTTATATCTCACGTAACTGCTTATATACCTGCTTATATCTCACGTAACTTGATTGTATTGACCCTACTTTGCTGATAATGCGAAACAACACTATTGTTTGAGTTTTATCAATCACTGTTTGCAACTGGCAGGCTATTGCCATGAAAATGAAATCTTTAAAATTTTTTCCCAGTCTTGCTACCAGAATCCCTCGTGTCAGCTTGGCTTGACTCTGCCATCTTATCTGATAACTCCCGTGCAGAGAACTCCAAGATACATTCTCCTACTCAAGGTAAATTATTCTTAATTACACTTGTTTTGTTGCATAGCATTTCAATTCAGACCGGAAATACTTTTGACTTTGGATATGCTCAAGCAGTCACTCCACTACTGGTAACATGCCAGACAGCATTGTTTACACCCCTGGCAAGGCTTTTAGTGTTAGAGCCACAACACGGACGTGTGCAAGTGCCACGAAGGTTACTATAACAGTTACAGTGAACACTCTACTTTTAGTACAATGTCATAGAACAACGATATACGACCCAAGATACGGTTAAGTGCCATAATAGCAAGGTTACTATAAGAGGTACAGTGACCACTCTACTTTTAGTACAATGTCAGACCACAACAATATACGACTCAATATACGGTTAAGTACCATAAAAGCAATATTTACTATAAGAGGTACAGTGAACACTCTACTTTTAGTACAATGTCAGACCACAACAATATACGACTCAATATACGGTTAAGTACCATAAAAGCAATATTTACTATAAGAGGTACAGTGACCACTCTACTTTTAGTACAATGTCAGACCACAACAATATACGACTCAATATACGGTTAAGTACCATAAAAGCAATATTTACTATAAGAGGTACAGTGACCACTCTACTTTTAGTACAATGTCAGACCACAACAATATACGACTCAATATACGGTTAAGTACCATAAAAGCAATATTTACTATAAGAGGTACAGTGACCACTCTACTTTTAGTACAATGTCAGACCACAACAATATACGACTCAATATACGGTTAAGTACCATAAAAGCAATATTTACTATAAGAGGTACAGTGAACACTCTACTTTTAGTACAATGTCAGACCACAACAATATACGACTCAATATACGGTTAAGTACCATAAAAGCAATATTTACTATAAGAGGTACAGTGACCACTCTACTTTTAGTACAATGTCAGACCACAACAATATACGACTCAATATACGGTTAAGTACCATAAAAGCAATATTTACTATAAGAGGTACAGTGACCACTCTACTTTTAGTACAATGTCAGACCACAGCAATATACGACTCAGGTCAGGTTTTGTAACCCTACTACTTTTGTACTTTCTAATCATGGATTCACCAACCAAAGTCGAGCTCTATTTTGCTGTCTATAAGCATATTTATAACCAGGTGTTGTACAAAACCCTAAATTTACTGCAAATAAATGGTTAGCCTTCGGTATCAAGATTGGCTGATATTTTTTCAAAGTAATTTATAAAACAGTCCTTGGATGGTACAAAACTTCAAGATAGCAAAAAATGCCGGAAACATAGCGAAACGACACATTCCGATTGGCCTATTTCGATTCATATCTTGGTATAAAATTTCGTTCTCTTTCTGAAATATTACTCTGTTGAGTGTCAGATGAAAATCTTAAGTAATCTAGGTATTCGTTTCATTATGGTTCCAATATTTCTGGCTGATTTGTTTATCTTTTTATCATTTGATAGTATTCATGCAATAATGGCAGATACAAAACATTGACATTTTAACAATCACAAGCAGCAATTCAACCACTGGTACCACGCCAGACCATGTCAATGTGCAGCAATAATTTTTGGCCCGTCTCTTTGTTGATCCTATTATCTTGCTTTTAATTCTCAATCTATACATTGATAAATTGCCTTTTTACCCCAATCAATCTTTCATTTTTATTCTTTAAGGATCTGCTGAGAAAAACTCCTCCAACACATCCTGATTACAACAATCTTAAAGATGGACTAGGAGAAATGGTAAGAATTTCATATCATCAAACACATTGCACTCCATTTGGTTCAGTTAAGGTTGAAATAAACGATGTACAATCTATGGCATAAAAAAACTTGGGACGGAAAACGAGTCGCCTGCAGAGTCCAGAGTCTGCACATGTAAAAGCCATATTTCTCAATCTTTTCTTTCTCTGTATTATCGTATGATAGCAAGATGTGTCGTTATAATTGATTCATTTTATTGAACTACTGTACAAACCAACTTTGAATAATGTGAATAATAATAATAATAATAATGTATGTACAGTGTAGGAACTGGACCTCTTAGGTAATAGGTAGCAAAATCCGGCCAAAAGGGACCCTGTCTTTATGTTGCTTTATTGGAGTTTCGAACCCTCTCAAAAATTCCCAAACTTCTCTAAACTCTCCTGAACCCTCCTATGCCTTCCTAAAACCCTCGTAAATGCTAATGACCCCCAAACTCTACTAAAAGGGGTACAATACTGCAAAAGCCCCCCTTTTTTTGTTTCCTTGAGTCTACATGCTCACGCAATTCCATGCTAGACTGTTTTTATCATTCGCTTTCAGGAAAAAATTGCCAGTTATATTAACGAGCAGCTGAAACATTCGCAAAGTGAAAAAGCCCTGGCTGCCTTACAACAGCAAATCATCGGCTTAAAGGTGATCTTGAAAACTTATTTTAGATTTATTTGTTGTTATTAATTCCCTTCTTTTCCAAAAAAGCAGCCATTGTTCTGTTATATCATTCCCGTCTCGTTTTTTTTAGCCAAATTTAGTTCCTGCCACCATACATGTAAAAGTATACAGTAGGGTCTAGGAGGGAGAAACCGTGCAGTTGAACTTTGCAGATGATTTTAAGTTTAAGAAGTAACTTGCATGAAACAATTTATTAACCATTAGATAAAAGACTTCATACTTTCTACTCTTTTAGATTTCGTTAGCTGTAGAGCTTCTCCTCATGAAGTAATAAACATTAAACTAACGTCTACCCATAATTGACTAAAAATGAATATGTCCTGTTTGCGTTTCGAAAAATTTCTATTCAATCAATAAAAATTAGCACACAATCATACAGATGGGTTTCTAATGAAAGTTTTAGTCAAAATGATAGAATAGGAATACATTTTTTAACAAATGAAAATGAAGATTTCAAAATAGATTTAAGTGAATTATTTTGCACTTGCAAAAGTGTACGGAAACTCCCGCACCAACTACAAGAGACTTGAAGCCAATTTGCTACTAATCAAAACAGAGTTGAACATTCATACAACAAATCAAAATAAAGTATGGTGTATTGATCATGTGGAAGTAATTAATTAATGTTTAATTTATTAATGTAATTAATGTTTGTTTGAAGAAATTTTCAGAAGTATTAGCGGTTTCTCCTGCTTAGACCCTACGGCGAATGAACCCCAACCACTAGGGATATATCTGACCCCCAACCAATAGGGATATATTTCAAAGTATACAGTACATAGATGACCCAATGTGCCTTTGTTATCACGTAACTGACTGTATAGTGTCATCCAACTTTTGTGATATTTGTTGTAGGCGTATTATTTTTCTGGACGATCGCTGGTTCATGAAGGCACCGTCTGTCTGATGAATATCAAACGAACTTATGAGGTAAGGACTGTATATGAATATAATACCCTCTTAGCAATCAGCTCTTAAGCTAATGTCTCTGTAGACAGTATTTGTACAACTTATGAGGTAAGTACTCTTAGAATATTTAACTCAGCCTATAAAGCAGAATGAACACATTAAGAAACATACATGTCCTACTGTGACTCTGAGTTTTCTGCTTAGCACTCGTCAGACAGACTATACCAATCTTTATAACTTTATGATTGCTCTATACTTAAGTATATCGAGCACTATAGCCAGGATAGGCACTCTCTTCTCGAGTTAGATGTAACTCAAAATTTATAATATGTTGCGTGTGGTACTTTAGTAAGAATAAAAAAGAGACAAATTGTATTTGAAGTACCAAGTAATATCATTGAAAAATAAACACTGACGTTTCAGGCGTATGCCCGTTATCAAAGTGATAGGAAAACGGTTGGGTAGAAAGGAAATAAGGAATAGAAAGCGTGATTCGAATGATGGAAGTTAGAGTAGGAGAAACGATGTGACGTAGCATAATAATGGAATGAGCAGAGGAAAGCGTGGAGAAGAATGCTAAAAGAGTTACACAAGGTATTTATTGTAGATATGAGAATTGTTTATTAAGTCCATTTGGGTAGAGTGTTCGTAAGTTAAATATCAAGCGTTTTTCAAGTGTTTTTCGTTTCTGGTTGTCGTGAGTTGTGTACAGAAGTCCAAGAACAGACATGTCGGCAAAAGAGTGAGAGGGTGAATTGAAATGTCTTGATACGTTGCTATCAGGATCATTCGCATGGTTTACGTCTTCGTGTACCTTGTTCTTTACATTGCGTAGATGCTCACCAAAACGGTTGTTGATTTGGCGAGAGGTCTCACCAATGTATAAAGCTTGGCAACGGGTACAAATGATGCAATAAATTAGACAAGATGATGAACAGGTAAAGCCGGATTTGATGCTGAACTTTCGTCCATGGTTGGTAATGGTGGTTTCTGGGTTGACCTAGGAGCAGGTTTGGCAAAGGTGATGGCGACAGGGTTGAGTACCAGGGTTCTGTGCAGTGGAGAGGTTAGTTCTAACAAGAGTGTCCTTCAAATTTTTGTCTCTGCGATAGGCAAGGAAGGGAGGATCAGGGAAGATATCTTTAGTGGTGGCATCTTGTTGTAAGAGGGTGAAATTGTCGTATATGATCTTTTTAATTCGATGATTGAGAGGATGATAGGTAAGTGTGAATGGGATACGGTTGTTTGAAGCTGATGGATTAGATTGAGCCAGAGCGTCACCTTTGGAAAGATGTTTGACTTTGGTCAGGGCGTTGTTGGAGATTTCTTTTGGATACTGGTTGTTGTTGAAAAAAGAGGTCATTTCATCCGCTTTGATTTTGAAGTCATCATCTTTAGAACAGATGCGGAAAAATTCAAACTACGCCGTCTCCACCGCATCTGTTCTAAAGATGATGACTTCAAAATCAAAGCGGATGAAATGACCTCTTTTTTCAACAACAACCAGTATCCAAAAGAAATCTCCAACAACGCCCTGACCAAAGTCAAACATCTTTCCAAAGGTGACGCTCTGGCTCAATCTAATCCATCAGCTTCAAACAACCGTATCCCATTCACACTTACCTATCATCCTCTCAATCATCGAATTAAAAAGATCATATACGACAATTTCACCCTCTTACAACAAGATGCCACCACTAAAGATATCTTCCCTGATCCTCCCTTCCTTGCCTATCGCAGAGACAAAAATTTGAAGGACACTCTTGTTAGAACTAACCTCTCCACTGCACAGAACCCTGGTACTCAACCCTGTCGCCATCACCTTTGCCAAACCTGCTCCTAGGTCAACCCAGAAACCACCATTACCAACCATGGACGAAAGTTCAGCATCAAATCCGGCTTTACCTGTTCATCATCTTGTCTAATTTATTGCATCATTTGTACCCGTTGCCAAGCTTTATACATTGGTGAGACCTCTCGCCAAATCAACAACCGTTTTGGTGAGCATCTGCGCAATGTAAAGAACAAGGTACACGAAGACGTAAACCATGCGAATGATCCTGATAGCAACGTATCAAGACATTTCAATTCACCCTCTCACTCTTTTGCCGACATGTCAGTTCTTGGACTTCTGTACACAACTCACGACAACCAGAAACGAAAAACACTTGAAAAACGCTTGATATTTAACTTACGAACACTCTACCCAAATGGACTTAATAAACAATTCTCATATCTACAATAAATACCTTGTGTAACTCTTTTAGCATTCTTCTCCACGCTTTCCTCTGCTCATTCCATTATTATGCTACGTCACATCGTTTCTCCTACTCTAACTTCCATCATTCGAATCATGCTTTCTATTCCTTATTTCCTTTCTACCCAACCGTTTTCCTATCACTTTGATAACGGGCATACGCCTGAAACGTCAGTGTTTATTTTTCAATGATATTACTTGGTACTTCAAATACAATTTGTCTCTTTTTTATTAGATGTAACTCAGCCTATAAAGGCTTTTATGCTATGTGGTATATCACACAGTCAAGGGTGTTGATCCTTATTAAGTGATCCTAGAAGAGAGTTCTGAAGGGGTGTACTGATCCCAATTCCCAGCACCGAAATAACCAAAAATCCCAATCCCAATGAGGAAAATAGAATTCCCAATATTGACGTGTTTAACAATCCAAATCCCAATTTACTTTCTCATCCCCAAATCCCCGTCCTGAGAATTCCAATGCAATTTTCCCAGTTGTTAGAAAGGCGAATCTCAGTTTCCAATTTACTCCTTCATGACCCTCCTCTTCGACACGAGCCACCATTCGAAGCTTCTCATTGATACTTTCAGTGTGTCCTGTTCAACGATCTGCTGGTTTTTGCTGTTAAAGGAGACAGCAAGCAAAGTGAGGTTGAGCTTGTTCTGGATCTCAGTGTTGTTTGGTTTCAAGATTTGCTCGACCTCGACCCTCAGACCAGTAAGTGTGACTTTCTCATCCCACTAACAGTTAAAATACAGTCAAGTGATTCATAAAGTTCCTTTCGAATGCTCGAGACCTGTTTAAGGCACATCGCAGTTTTGGTATTACACTTATGAGAATAATTTTAGGTGCTAGCTTATTGTCCTGGTATAGGAAATTGGCTTGTGTGTATTTTTGGTGGATAAAGTCTCGGGTTCGATACCCGTTTGAGGTACATCGCAGTTTTGGTATTACACTTATGACAATAATTTCAATGTGTCTGACCATTCCCTATGATTTTAGGTGCCAACGTATTGTCCTGGTATAGGACATTGGCTTGTGTGTATTTTTGGTGGATTAAGTCTCGGGTTCGATACTTGTTTGAGGCAGATTAAAATTGTGGTGTTAAACTTGTGAGAATAATTTCAACGTGTCTGACTATCCCTATGACTTTCTGTGCCAACTTATTGTCCTGATTTAGGAAAATTGCTAGCACCCTGCTGGCTTTTGTGGGCAAGGTCTCGGGTTCGAAACCTGGTCAAGGCATAATACAATTTGGGTATCCCACTGGTCGAGCCACTTCTGATATTAGACTTCTGTATCAGACCTATGAAGTCGTTGACGTATTAGACCTAGAACTGGATTCACCTTAAGGCCGCTATGCTACCTCATCATCCTGATTTAGGACAGTGGCTAGCACGCTTGCTTTTTGTGGGTAGGGGCTCGATGGTTTGAAACCTGTTGGAGGTAAATTAGAATTGTGGTAGGCCAATAGTAAAAATTTATTTCCTCGTGTTGAACCATGCCTTGTGAATTGATGTAATTATAAAACACGGCTATGAAGAAGGACATAATCCAAAACACAAATTGATGCCTTGCTGTGGAAAGGCCTGGAGCTGGAAACACGTGATGGCTACTATGCTAATAGACTTATTACATGAGTCCCAGATATCGCTCATTACGAAACTGAGGCTAGCACTAAACCGAGTTCGCTCAAACTAGTTTGAGCGTTCATCGAATTCATCAATAGCGATAACTGCGGCTAATGTAATCAGTCTACTATGCTAAATTATTTCCCTGATTTTGGACAGTGACTAGCGTGCTTGTTTTGGGGGGTAAGGTCTCGGGTTTGAGACATGTTTGAGGCAAATCAGAATTATAGTAGGCCACTTCTAAGAATACCTTTTCAAAAGATTGGATGGAAATTAATTATAGAACTATTTCTTATTTTCCACAACCAAACAAGATGCCAGTGGTCTTTACATTAGTCCAGTTGTGAGAATACTTTTTCGAAAGATGGGAATTGAATTATATTGTTATTATTATGAACTTTATTCACGTGTCAAAAAAATTAGTAACAATAAGCAAATTGATGACACTTAAACAAACAAAGCACTAAATATTTACTGTTTCTTCTTCTCCACAGCCAAACAAGACGCCATTGGTCTTTACACTCCAGATAGGCCGTATACAATTTATGTGAGAACCCTTGGAGAGAAGAAGATTTGGATGCAGCACATGAAGAAAGCAATAAACCAACATGTGCTGGGACCTGATGCTGATGCAGAAACAGATTTAGGTTTGTTTTGTTTTTCATGTCAATTAGCTACTCTTGTTAGTGTATTATATAGTGAATAGTGAAGTTGAGGTACAGTAGTTATTTGAAGTTGCATTGATAATTCTTTTATTTTCTCTCAGATAAGCGGTCCTCGAATCATACTTACAAGAATGGATGTGTTTACAGTGGAGAATTCATTGAGTCTAAGGTTTGTATTTTCTACTTGAAAAATATGAATAACTCATCTTGCTTCAGAGCAGTTACTTAGTCCAAGTACAGTTGAGTAGGAGAGAAATGCGGTTGTTATATTTTTGAAAATAGTTTGAGATAGTTTTGGATACTTTTCAAAACTTTAGGATGTAAACTTGAGAAGAAGCAGGATTTGGAAAATCAATCGAGATAATTTGTGAGAATGAAAATGACCCGAGTAGGACTCGAATTTGTGTGAATGAAATGGCATGGGTTTCTCGTAGCCCCGGTGGCGCAGTGGTAGCGTTCTAGAGATCAAATCTAGAGGTCGTGGGTTCGAGTCCTACTCAGGTCATTTTCATTCTCACAAATTATCTCGATTAACTTTAGGATGGTTTAGTAAGAATTCGGAGTTCATGTGTTCAAGTCCTTGATTGATTTCACAATTCCTGCTTCTCAAGATGGCCTTTGTCTTCTTACTTATTTCTGATACTGCATGCAAGCTCTTCAAATTTTGAACATTTCCACACTTATTCTATATAATATTCATGAGCTCCATACCTTCTGCATATAATTTTGTCTTTTACTTTCATTTATTTAACCACCCTTTTCTGTTTGATGTATTTTTTTATTGTAATGGTTGCTTGATGTTACTTGAAATAAGACTGATCAGGTCAGGCTCATAAATATCATATTAGACCAGACCTGGCCAGCTCTCAATGGGGTGAGCAATACATTGCCCCCCTCTTTAATTAAATTTAAAAGGAATTACTCACCTCAAAGTATTGATTCACTAAAGAAAAGCCGAGCTGACATCAACGATATTCGCTACCCGTTTGCCCAAATCTTCATGGCAATATCTAAGAGGGGCTGAATGGCCAGATTTTAGAGGGGGTAGAAAGCGATATCTCGCCCCCCCCCCAAATAATCACATTTTTTTTTCTCTTTTCAGCGTCATGGTGAAGGGACAATGATGTGGCCAAATCAAATGACGTATCGGGTGAGACTAGTATAGTTAATATATTTTTAGAATTTTTAGAAGTTTAAGGAATATGGATCCTGATATAATCTCGTCGAATTTTAGTATGGTAAACGAACACCACAAGTTATTTTCAAACTTATAGCAGATGGTTCCTTAGGATCATCAGGGAAAATATTTGCTTGGCAGGAGTTGACAAAGCTGGGACCACCACTGGGGCTGGCAGTAAAAGACCCATCATTTTCTTGTAGGCTTATCTTGATAATTCCATGTCAGCGCATATATTTGTATATGTTACCAAACTGGAAATTCCCAGGCCTATTATCAAGCTATTCGGATCACTTGCAATGAAGAAAGTTTCCGACCACTATTTCCGAAGATCTTGGGCTCAAACCCTGGCTTAGTCATACCGAAGACTTTCAAGGATGGTATTAAATACCTCTCTACTTAGCAATCAGCATCAAGAGATGAATCAAGGGTTATTGGCTCTCGGGCCAAGGATATACTATCTGGAAAGACAGTTAGCAGATAAATGGAGCCATTGGGCCTTCTCCGACTGCGATTGATCAACTAACCTTTTTACTTAAGTACTTTAAGCTTCGAATTCATTAGGACTCTGTTAAATTTCTCTTCCTTTATGTCTATTATTAGACTTAGGCCCCATTCACACGATGCCGGATTCATATCGTTTCGGATCGCTTTTCATATCGGATAGCCCTTCGGTTCACACGACACCATGCCAATCCGGAACGCTTCGCATCGTTTTTGCGGAGTCAAATCACTCCGCTCTGAAGGTGAAACGTTCCGGATCGCTTTTCATATCGGATAGCTTTTGGGCTCGTGTGAACGCATGAATCCGATACGCTTTGTGCTCCAGAACTTCTTTTTTGATGATGTGCGAACTTTTTTGGCGCCAACTTATCGACCCCTCAAGAGCACGCGATGCTTAGCTGTCAAGTGGCAATTGTTTTAACAATAGACATTGTTTAGGGCCTGTGGGGGGTGCAGAGCGGAGCGTAGTCGTGTGAACAGAAAACGAAAGTGAATCCGGCATCGTGTGAACAGGAGAAAATTTCGTATCGGATTGGCTGTGGAATCCGAAACGAAAGTGAATCCGGCATCGTGTGAACCGGGGCCTTAAAGCATGAATATGTAAAGTATGCTAATTTATCGATAAAATATGCTTATTTATTCTCAAAGTATGCTAATTCACTCTTTTAGTATGCTAATTCATTCTAAAAGTATGCTAACTCATTCTTAAAGTATGCTAATTGAGTCTTTAAGTATGCTAATTGATTCTTAAAGTATGTTATTTCATTCTTAAAATATGTTAATTTATTCTCAAGATATGCTAATTTATTCTAGGGTCAATGGGTAGATGATGAGAGGAATGGATATGGTGTTTTAGAATATGGAAATGGTGATGTGTATGAGGGAAATTGGAAAAATGATAGACCATGTAAGCCTACTAAACCTTTCTTTTATATCTGCAAAACTTGAGGATGGCAAGGAAAATAAGAAAAATAGCGAAACATGATAACCACTTGTCATAGTATTATTTTTAGTTTATTAGTTTACTCTTTCTGAAGTACTACTCTAATGAGTGTTAGATGCAAAGCTCTAATTTTGATTAACATCATATGTATAGTTCAATCATCAAAATAGCCAGAAATATCGGAAACATAGCGAAACGAACTCATAGATTACTTAAGCTTTTCGTCTGACACTCAACAGAGTAATACGTCAGAAAGAGAGCGAAACATAAACCTAACTTATTTATATGGATATATAAATCAGTTAGGTTTCTGTACCCATAAAACTTAGTTAGGGTATATAGAAAAGTCAGGATTCTATTTAGTTCTCTTTCTGACGTATTACTCTGTTGAGTGTCAGGCGAAAAGCTTAGGTAATCAATGTGTTCGTTTCGCTATGTTTCCAATATTTCTGGCTATTTAAAGACTGTTCTAGTTCAATCCTCATAAGTTTATTATTGTTCAATTAGCTTATGATGCTTAGCGTAAGTTATATATTTCTTCTCAGATCCCCTCTCACTTCAAGTTATTCCCCTTCTGCTTTACTTACACAATGCAAATCGATCCACATCTCGGTATAATGGTTTGTAAGGTTCCATTTCCGTTCTCTTTCTGACGTACTACTCTGATGAGTGTCAGACTCAAAATACTTCCATTTGTTATCAAGTTATGCTATGCTTTCAATTTTCCTAGCCATCTTCAATGACATATTTGAATTAAGTCTGGTAGAACAGGGACGTATATTATAACTGTCATCGTGATACTTTCAAATCAAAGCCAAAGAAACACGACAGTATATTAATTTCTAAAAACTGTTCGAATACCCGTTCCTTTTTCCAGAGGTGACCTTCAGTCAAGGGGGAGCTTTAAAGAATTGGTTTTAAAGAAGGGGTGTTTGATATCCGTAAAGATGTTGGTCTATTTCTAGGTTCTCAGATTTCACATCCATTGCATCTTGTTAAATTCTGCTCCATGGAAAAAGTTTTATGATTATTTCCTTGATATCTGACTTTTTTCTCCTTTCAGTTGGAAATGGAGTTTGTAAATATAGCACGGGAGATAAAATCACTTGTGAATGGAAAATTGGAATTAGGCATGGCAAGGTATTTGATTCTGTTAATTTTTTAAGTAAGTAAGTAAGTTTATGTTTAAGAGGCTTCGTTTTCCAGGGACACGGGACTCCTATTTTAACACTCCTTCCAAAGGAGGGTAGAGAGAGTTGTTGATAGTTGTTGATGATGTTGATAGGCACACACGCTTACTATCTTCGCAAGGTATTAGGTTTATGTGCTAAGCACAAATGGCCCACTGAATAGGTAAACTAACCGAGCAGTGCGACCCTGGTCCTTCCTCTCGATGTGACCACACCTCGTGATTCCTTTTGCCTTTTTGCCTGGAATTACAGAGAGCTGGCTAATTCTCTCCTCACTCTTTGTGGCAGGTCTGAAGGTGGTTTCGAACCCGGGCCCTTCGAACAAGGGTCAAGTGATGATATAACCACTCGGCAATCTCCGCCAAGTGTCTTTTTAGTCAACACCTGAAAGGTCACCCATTCAGAGGTTGACCTCACACGACCGAGCTTAACTGCAACTGCATCAAGCAAACTGCTTAAGTTGTTCGACCACTCAATTCCATTTAGTTTGTTCGTGTCCCTCTGTAGGCCATTCTGCTGTGAAGACATTGTGTTGCCTACTTGCATATCGTGATCAATAAACAATTTGAACTTCTCTCTGTCTTTAAACGACTATCTTTTTATTTCAGGCAACGATTGAATTCGCAAATGGGGATTTATTTGAAGGAAGTTTTAAGAATGATCGAATCGAAGGTGAAGGGCAGCTCACGTGTAAGAATGGCAGCCATTATAATGGAAACTGGAAGAGAAATATGGTAATTCATGTCCTCTCTCCTTTTTGGATGAATTCAATTATTTGATAAGCAACAATAGAATGAGCAACGAGCTTGGGATTTAGGGTATTTTTCTGCAAGAATGGATGAAATGAAAATAAACGGATTTTTGAGACAGGAGTAGGATGTTGGTTTATTATTTCTAATCAAATATTTAACCACTGCGAGGTAATGGTTCCAAATTCCATGAAGTGCTACTCTGTTGAGTGTCAGACGGAAAGTTTAAGTGATTGATATGTTTTGCTATGTTTTTGTTTTTCCTGTTCTTCGACCAGTACAGAACTTCAGGATGGCAAGAAAATTGGAAACATATTGGTCCTTTATATGGCATACTTTTCAGGCAAAAGAGCGTTGGAAGAAAAGCTTTTGTAGTTGTTATCTTCAGAATGGAACCTATTTTTAGTCTGACTATAGAGTTGGACTAGCGGCTGGTCGGCTACGTTACCAAACAGCCTCTGTTCTGCACAAAAGCCAGGCTACTCTTTTTATTGTGTATGTGTCTTGTTGTGTTTTGTGTAATTTTTCTTTTGAGTTTGATTTCTTTGATAACTGTGTCACTCATTGTAGGGACTGGCAGGCTCTGTGTCCTTTCCTATAATAATTGGCACAGTAGTTGTATTTGATTGCTGTAATTCTATTGGATATACCTATAATATTGAATATACCTATTTTTCTTGCTTTTCTGAAGTTTAGTACTGATCGTTCAAAGATTGCTCTCTAATGCTAAAGTTTCCCTCTTTTCAGAAAAATGGAAATGGCGTCTTGAGAATGCAGAATGGAGATGTTTACAGGTCAGCAGTTTGTTTATCACATTGAAGGTTGTTGTTGTTGCAAAATGATGCTGTGGATTTCATACAGTTTGGGCTTGGTAGAGGTCAAGGGCAAGCATCATTACTCTCTGATCTCTTATAGACCCCCACCCGCTTATCAATTTTTAGAAAATTTTCCACCCAGGACATTCTTATTCCAACCCCCCCTCCCCACTAATTAATTCTGGTAACGACTCGCAAACAAAATAAGAGTTACACAACAAAAATCTATGAGATTGGGATTTTGGAGTGAAATCAGTGATGTTTTGCACTGTATTTTTAACGTCTCACTGTCACTAGGACACCCAGGACATTTTTATTCCAGCCTCCCTGCTTATTAGTTTTTTGAGACTTTCCAACTCCCCCGTCTACTAGATACCGGAGAGCACAACAGAAATTAGGGGCTATTCACCAGGTACCGTTTGGAAATAATCAAGCAAGCAGATTTATTTGTCAACGTAGGTGCAGATTATGGCAGCTTATAGCTGTATATGTAGACCTGCAGCCTGCACCAGCAGGATTAATATCCTAGAACGAATATCCTGGGTACTCATTTACCGACATGGAAGGATGGACAGCTGAGTTGGCTGACGGCATGTAGTTCATGATTCCAAGCATTCGTGCATTCGAACCCATGAAAGTTGCCCTTCAAGCATATTTCAAATCTATTACCTTAACCACGAAGCTACACCATCGATTTTGAAGCAATATTGCTACAATAGTCTAACTAGACGTTTTTTGAGGATTTTTCCCGAGTATGAAAATGATTAAACGATTCTAAACAAAATTTTAACCCATATTCCAACATCTCAGTTTGTGCAGCTGCAGTTAAGCTTGGTCATGTGAGGTCAACATTCAGATGAACGAACTTCTAGGTGTTGACTAAATAACTTACTCCACCCTCCGTTGACAAAGGGACGTTAAACTAGGGTTCTGTACTCCTGCTTTAAATAAGGCCTCTGGCTTTTCGTTGTTGATATAAACTTACCTACTTACCTACTCCACAAAGCTTCTTGAAGCTTATATGTTTGTTTACTTACCAATATACTAATTCTAATTTGTTACTATGAATTTCGTCTGCAGGGGAGAATTCAAATGTGATCTGTTCCATGGGCATGGCGGCATTATTTACTCAAACGGAGCAGTTTACAATGGGGAATTCGAAGAAGGTCAGGTAGGTAGTTTCCCACCATTTCATCATCTAAAGTCCCCCCATTTTATTCTCCACCCTCCCCACCATTTATTATCAATCCTCCCCCCATTTATTATCTAGCCTCCCACCATTTTATTATCTAGCCTCCCACGACTTTATTATCTAACCTCTCCCCATTTTATTTTTTAACCTCCTCCCATTTTATTCTCCACCCTCCCCCCATTTTATTATCTAGCCTCCCCCCCCCCATTTTATTATCTAGCCTCCCACCATTTTATTATCTAACCTCTCCTCATTTTATTTTTTAACCTCCTCCCATTTTATTCTCCAGCCTCCCCCCATTTATTATCAATCCTCCCCCTCATTTATTATCTAGCCTCCCACCATTTTATTATCTAGCCTCCCACCATTTTATTATCTAACCTCTCCCCATTTTATTTTTTAACCTCCTCCCATTTTATTCTCCACCCTCCCCCCCATTTTATTATCTAGCCTCCAACCATTTTATTATTTAGCCTCCCACCATTTTACTATCTAGCCTCCCCCCATTTTATTATCTAGCCTCCCACCATTTTCTTATCCAACCTCCCCCAATTTTATTATCTAGCCTTCTTCGTTTTACTAACTCTTCTTCTCCCATTTTATTACCTATAGCCTGCCACCATTTTATCATCTATCCTCTCCCCATTTCACTCCCCCCCCCCATAAAATAGATTATGGATCAATAACCACTACCCTTTATAAGGGTCCAATCTGGGTCAGCTTTCTGATCACTGATCCAACTGACTTTCACATGGAAAATTATCTGACCCACCTTCACATGGAAGAATGATCCAAAAAGCCAACCGTCTGAACGGGTCAACCTAACCCTCGAGACTGGTTACCTGCTTAACCAGGTTAACCCAGGAAAGCGTGTTGATCCCGGCTGGTTCGTGTTAACACTCGTAGAGATTTGACTGGAGAAGGGCTGACCCCTGTGACAGGTTGAAGCCAACCCGACATAAGGATGTTGAACTGTTTTTTGTAGCGGCATGGCGCTGGAACATACACAAAGCCGAATGGAATTATTTACGAGGGGAGTTGGATGCATGATTGCAAGGAAGGACATGGAAAGATTACTTATGCTAATGGCGATGTTTACGAAGGAACTTTCATGCAAGATAAGGTTGGAAAAAGATTCAATTTTTAATTTTATTTTCTGTGTGGTATATAGCCATCAATATGGGCCAGAAGTAATTGACAGGAATAACAAGGTTGCTGCATTGATCTGGCGAGTAGGCCAGTCAAATCGCTACCCTAAAAACCTATCATGTCTATAAACATTCCCTAGCCAATCCCTATAGAGAAGGTCTTAAGGCCGGACTCTACAATGATCCTTATTTGTATCATGACAGATTTTCGTTGCGGAAAATTCATCTTCTACTCGTCAAGAAATGCAGCTATCCATTTTGGCTTGACAAGCCATCTTCGTTTAATTCAATTATGATTTAGATTACACTCTTTTATTTTAAGAATAATTTTGTAAGAACACGAGCCTCAGATTTTGCCAAAACTTAAAAACAAGCTAAGAACAAACCGTGGCAGACCATTTAAGGTCGATATAAGAATTATACGAAATAACCCTGAGACTGACAAATAATTACAAAAAAAGCAGATTGACAGCACATGGATACATTAGATGGTAAAGAGAGTCCACATTTGAACCAATTAACACAACTGGTAGCTAAAACAGGCTTCTAAATCATTATGAATTGAGAACAAATTAAGAACATCTCAGGCTGAAAATAGAGGAATATTTAAGAACAGCCTGCTTCAACCAAATTTTACTGGTTTCTTATTAAAAAAAGAGTGTATTGTTCAGGATGCCGCATATCAGTTATTGATAACAATTGTTTTACAATATATCCTGCTAAAAACATGAAATGCTAATACTAATACAGTTAACAAATGCTCCCAGCTTTAAGGGGCAAAGGCCTTCTTCTCCAGAAAAACAGTTGACTCAAATATCCTACCCTAACCCTGGCATGAAAAGGCCATTCAATCCTTACCCTAACATGCCTAAACCCTAACGATTCCTAACATACCTAAACTAATCCTTAACCAATCTCTAGCCCCCGGAGAATTGTCAAAGGCCAATATTGGAATGGTTTTATTGATGCAAAACCTGGGGGTACATAGAGGAAGGTCATGCTAAAATTGATAGTTATATAACGTCCTGAAGGAGGTAGGGTACTGATCCCAATTTCCAGCACTGAAATAATAGAACATCCCAATAAGGAAAATAGAGAAATTGCCAATATTGGCATTTTTAACAATCCCAATAGACCTCTTGCACATTTACGTCATCTCATAAAAGTTCATCCTAAAACAACCCTAGTCTCGGCATGATGTATAGCAAAATCCCAAAGCATGCATTTCGTTAAAATTCACAAAGCAATTCCATTTGTTGCTAGAAGCAATGCATGCTTTTGGAATTTGCCACGCATCATGTCCAGGCTATGGTTGTTTTAAGATGAATTTCTATAGAGCTGACGTAATTGGGAAAGGGGACTATTTACTTTTTCATTCCCGAATCCCAGTCCCAGGAAGTCCAATCCTATTTTCCCAATTCACTCCTTCCTGACGTCTTGTCTTCTTTTTCCATTCAGCGATCAGGCAAAGGCAGAATCATTTACCACGAGGGTGGAGAATACGAAGGACAGTGGGAGAGTGACTCGATCAGTGGTCGTGGTGTTATGAAGTATAAAGATGGCAGTGTTTATGACGGCAAGTGGAAGTATGGGCAGGTAAAATTTCATTCCGTTTAACGCATTCTACAGGCTCAAAAGCTGGCTTGTGCAATGATAGAAATTCAGTCCATTGCTTTAAGGCAACCATATAGCCTATAGTTTCAGAATGTGGGGAAGAAAACAAGGGTTTCCTGGGCCTATTTATAGCACAATATTTGACATGATATTACAAGCCTTTGATATTTAGTAGGACAATATTTCGGGAGGGATCTGTTTCCCATCATCGGGCAATGAGAAATGTGGTTTCTTCCCCATTAATGCAAAGGTCGGATCGAGAGGTGTGAACACTGAGCGAACCTCAAACGTTGCCCTTCTAAATATCAAAGGCTTGTCATGATGGATGGTGACTATCATGTCAAATATTGTGTCAGAAACAGCCTTGATAAGACCAAATGTATTTACAATGTTGTCCTACTTAATATCAAAGGCTTGTCATGATAAGTGTTGACTATCATGTCAAATATTGTGTCAGAAACAGCTTCGATAAGACCAAATGTTTTTGCCTATTCATAGCAATTTGTCCCTGTGTCAATTTTCTACTGTGGGCGTACATGTCAAAATAGAAACCCCTCCTTGCACCTAACGCAAAACTAGGGTTGGCTCTAAAGTTCCGTAACAATAACTTTAACACCGTTGGAATCCTGAGCAACTCAATTTCCAGAATCGGATCTTAGTTTGTTTAGAATATTTATTACAGCTCCTCCCTAGCCTTGAGAATGCAGATCTACGGCTCCTGAATTACGAAACAAAATATTTGCCTCCTCATTCTCCTTATACCTGAGCCACGCACAGAGGCTCTGAGTATGAGTTAACCTTGTATTATTTCATGTCTTGTAGAAATACGGTGAAGGCAAAATGACTTGCAATGAAGATGTGACATATGACGGTAAGACCAGTCTTTGAATTTAACTGATTCTTGAACTGCAAATTTGTAATTATATCCCATCTACTGATTTAAAGGCCAAAAGGTTTAAATGACTGCTTTTTATGAATCAATGATAATGGACTCCAAACGTTTGGCCCTTGGCTGAGAAAATCTTATCAGTACTAACGTCGTTTCTCAATACCGAACACTATGGCCATTGTAATACTTAAGAGTGATTGAGTTTCTGTTGACATACTATCCTGATAAGGCATGGCTTTATTTCCAGCCAAAGCACAATAACATCCTCTGCATCACCATCATCATCATCATCAACAATTTATAGGATAAATATAGGCTAAATATATAAAATTAAGATTGAAATAGCCAAATTACGGCTGATTAAGGCCTACTCTTAAACTAGTGTTACAAAACATTTAAATCTTATTTATTTTACAATATGATATTACAATATTACATCATAGCATTTAGTAGAATGAGGTGCAAGCATGCTTGATTACATCCATTATCAGTGAACGAGTTTGTGTTAAAGCGTATTTGGCAAGCAAGGTAATTAACATAGTGTTTCTGAAAGACTCTAGATTGGATGATGTTGCTCTCTGCTCTGGTCCTTGCCATAGTGAAAAAGCCAACCGGCAAAACAGCAAACCGTAACAGCTGACCTCATACATAGAGAAAGGAAAGGTTTTTCCTCGTATAGAGGTCTCAGGCAAAGGGAGCTACAAACAGGCGCGGTTTCTGATATGAGTAGGCTGATGGCATGCTAATAATCAAATGGTTTAAATGATGGAAATAATTTTCGTTTTCAGGCTGCTGGCATGCCGATCTGTATCATGGGAAAGGTGTATTAACAAAACCTGGCGACTGGAAGTACAAAGGAGATTTCGTCAATGGCAAGGTGCGTAAAATCCTATTTTTGACATCAAGATTGACTCAAATTAGCTCATTTAGGCCTGCTTCAAACCAGAGTCCATAACCGTTGTTCCAGCAATTTTCCCCGCCGTACCCAAGACTTTCCGTGCTCAGATGGAGGTACCAACCATAAACCCAGAAAATAAATTCAAGCAAGAAAATTGACCCAGAAAATAGGCTTATATCCAAAACTGTTATTTGACATGCTATAAATTCTACTGTCTTATTCATGATTTACCCTACTGTATACGGAGACCAGAAAAATAATTTTGAGCTTCATGAACCCAAAAAATAATTGCGGTATTGACTGACCCAAAAAAATAGATTTCGCTGCACTTCTAGAACCAAAACAGTAAATCGAGCAACCCTAAACTAAAGATAATATGAGTACCCCCTGGGTAAGACTTTCTTAAACCTTGTCGTACCAAGAATTTAGCAAGGCAAAAAGTTACTTTAACTTCCGACGTCGTGCAAAGGCTGTACCAGGTTGATATATCTTGGCATTGTATTACAATCAAAAAAGTACAATTTACAAAAACATATAAATAATGGCGATACCATTGGGAGCAAGATATGCATATCTACCCAATGGCCTTGCACAAACAATTACAGATAACAGTACTAATGCTGAAGGCTATACCAAGCTTACTGCAGGCATCTCGCTTTATCTTCTTTTTTCTGAGTTATTAATTCGATGAGTTGACGTTAAAAGTCAGAGTTTGTGGGTTTGTCGTTCAAAAGTCATTTCACATTTTATCTCGATTTATTTCCATTTCCATGATTGAAAAAACTTTGATCAGTACAAAACTTCAATAGCCATCTATAGTAATCTATGCTTTCGCTATGCTTCCGATTTTTCTGGCATTATTTCGATTTTTCTGGCATTATTTCAATAATCGTGAATTTCCATCTTTGCAGCGTCACGGCACAGGCACTCTTACTGATCCACTGAACGAGTACAAATTTCAAGGTAAGGCTTCTTCGCACATTTCATACTCGTTCACCTTTTTCGAGCTTGTTATTCTTGACCTTGAATTAGAAAAGTCTCCTTCTCAATTGAGGCCCCTTCCCTAATTAGGCCCCCTTTCTAACCAGGTCCCTTCTCTAGTTAGGCCCCTTCTCTAATTAGGTCCTTTCTCTAATTCGGCCCGTTTTCACTGTATTAGGAGCGAAACACTCCGTAGTAAATCATGCCGGATCAGGCAATAATCTAAGAAATGTTCATCACTGGAAAGCTGACGAAGTTAGTGGCTGCCCTAGTAGGGTATTTTATGCAGTAAGTAGATTAGGCAACAACTTTCAAAATATCGTTCCGAGTTATATCTTTCATGACGATTTATTTTAGGAGAATGGAAGAACGATAAAAAGGAAGGAAAGGGAATCGAAATGACGCGAGGAAATTTATATGATGGGAGTTTCAAGAATAACAAGGTTTGCCACTAAATATCATTTCCTATTGACTACAGAAAAATCCCACCATTATTATCATTATCATCATTATCATTATCATTATTAGGATTCCAGACCTTGTTAGTTACACAAGGGCACAGACTCTTGGCTTTGTAGGTCTATCGTGTTGGAGTATGTGTTCTTCTTTTTGTTTTTTTGTAACTAACTACGCTTATAACAAAAATCCACTCTTACAAACTTAAACTTCCGCTCCCTTGGATATTGAGAGGTCAAGCCTTTTCTAAATACTCCATGTTGGCCCACCCACCCGAGCATGTGACCGATCGTTTGCAGGAAATTCTCAATTCACTTCTGGAAGAAAAGAAGTTTCAAAGATGTATTGTTTGAAAGCTTGGAATTATCCTTTGCTCTCCAAGTTTAAGTCTGTCCCGTTGCCTGTTGGCCGACTATCATTGAATTAGTCCAACTGATATGTGTTTTGTGTATCGGAAATACCCGGTCTTTCCGTTTTTGGCAGGGCATTTGGCAAATTTTGCAAGGTAGCTGTAGTTACCTTCTAGCCAGACCCTCTAATTTCGCCTCTGACCCCAGACTTGCACTTAAAGTTGCGTAATTGTTTAAATGGGTTACTAATGTACTTAATACATCTCCTGATGAGTGAGCAATCACGAAACAGGCTTGTCGAGATGAAAGTGTAGTTTCCTGTTTCTTTTCTACCTATTAGTGTTTATCTATACTACCATATATTGAGCACTATTTTCTGAAAACCAATACACTGGCTTTATATGTAGTTTATAAATCTTCTTCTTTCGTGAACAGAGAGACGGTCGTGGAGTCGAAACCTCGCACGATACCACCACATACGAAGGGTTTTGGCGCATGGGACAAAAACACGGAAAAGGAGTTAGAAAATTATTGAATGGAATGGCACAGCCACAGGTTTGTTTACATACCTACTTACCTTCCAAACATACTTGTTACGAAGTAAACTGATTTGTTTCCAATTCGTTTGAAATTCGTCTCCAATTAGTTTAAATTTGTTTGAAATTCGTTTCTGATTCGTTTCCTATCTCTTCCCAATTCGTATCGAGTATGTTTCCAATTCGTTAGAAAATTGTTTGAAATTCTTTTGAAAATTGTTTCTGTTTCATTTTCAATCATTTTCAAATTGTTAGAAATACGGTTCAAATTCGTTAGGGAGTTGGTTACCAAACAAAAGATCACTGCTATAACGGGGGTCTAGGGGCAGTAGCTCCTTTAAAAAAAAGAAACTTGTTGATTTCCGATGAGAGCAGAGGTTAAAAAAAATTGTGCTTGTCCTGTGCGTAACACTAGAATATAAATAATCCAACCAAGTGGAAATCTCCTTATAAGCGTGTCTGCTGTGCTACCACTGTCTCTTAACTCAGTACTGAACACTGAGACTGGATTCAGAAAACAATCATTTCTCTATATTCATTATTGAATTGAATTTAATCTAATTCATCATAATTACAGGTTTGGCATATTGGCTGCTTAATGGAATGTCCTGTCGTACTTTCAAGAGAAGTGCCTCCCCTCGAAAGATAGAGGTGACATTAGTGAGTAGCATTTGTTTAAGCTTCACAACCTTACATTCAATCAAAGTAAAACCCCTTACCAAGTTCATTCAAGATTATGATAACTACTCGAAATGTAATATGTAATGTATATATATCGAAATATAATAACTACTGAAACTTTGTGTCGGACACTCATCTGAGAAGTACGTCAGAACAGTCTTTGATCGGTACAGAAATAGATGGTGAGGAAAATAGGGAACATAGTGAAACATAATAACTACTGAAGCTTCAAATCTGATACTCATCAGAGTAGTTAGCCAAAAAGAGAAGGAAAATGAAACCTATCGAATTTTAATATCCAAAGGTGGATTCAACGTGGCAAATTAGTAAGGAGGTGAATGATTTTGGCATACTTTGAGAAAGAACCTTTCTGACGGTACCACTCTGGAGACTGTTCTGACCTACTACTCTGATTAGTACCAGAAATACAGCTTCAGCAGTTATTATATTTCGCTATGTTTCTAATTTTCCTCACAATCCTCAAGTTCTTTACTGTTAAAAGACTGTTCTAAACTAATATGATGAATGTCAGACATACAGCTTTAATAGTTATCATGTTTCACTATCTTTCTGATTTTCCTCACCATCCTCAAGTTCTGTACTGATCAAAGACTTTTCTGACGTACTACTCTGATGAGTCTCAGACGCAAAGATTTAGTAGTTATTATGTGTTTCACTATTTTTCTGATTTTCTTCTCCATCTTGAATCTCTGTCCTGATCAAAGATAACTAGGTTCATATGAAAAAGAGTGTATTGATGTTACGACCATGTTGTGGTTTTCTATCCTTTAACCTTACCCAGTTCATCAATAAATCTCTGCAAATTAGTGTAATGATATCATCTTTAATTAGCCTCATAATGTAGTTAGCTGAGGGCCCAGCCCACTTGTGTTGGACTTAGCCCTGCCCTTGTTGTTTTTCTTAGCTTTTGATGAGCTGAAGTCCAAAGAGCATTACCTCGAGTCCCGAGTCTTATTACTGTCTTGGCCACCTTGTTACAATTAATACGTGGTTTGTCACTTTGACTGATTAGCTACAACTGTTAACTTGACAGGTTTCCACAACTGACATAAATGCGAAGAAACGAAGACTAGACAAGAAATCAGAAGCAGTCCTGAAAATGCCAGTCAACAGTCTAGTCAGTTCCATCCTAAAAACCGCGGCCCATCATGCAGTGCAAACCTTCACTCAAACCTCCATGTTGAAAGACGTTGCTAAATCATTGGTTAAAGCCGCTGTCCACAATGCATTGGCATCGCGGCCACGGTTCGTGAAGGCGTTCAAAGAGCATGCTAAGAAAGCAAAGAAATCAAAGAAGAAGAGGAATCATAACGAGGCTCGGTCTAAAGCAAAGTTAATGGAAGTTGCCAAGGGAACAAAGGAGCAATCAAAACAACCATCGGTCGCAGCTATGGAACCGCCCGCGTTGAAAAAATCAGTTACGGACAAAGTTAGTGGACCGTTTATCAACGATAAGGTTTGAGTTCTTATTCTTGTGTGCTGAAAATCTTTGAGACCAGTTAAGTAAAAACCCGCATATAAGAAACACAATTTTAAGAAACTACAGGCTGCCATGTTTAAAATCGTGTACAAAAATATAAGAAAGCAAGGATCGATTTTTTCAGTTTCCTATATAAAGTGCTTATTCTTGAAAACAGAGCCTTGTGGACCAGAATCCCTTCCAAAAATCATGGAACAGTATCATAGCTTTTACACTTTCCAACATTCTTCCCGCTTACCTCCCCGTTAACAATGTTGTTTCTGATAACAAGATTAAGCTCAATAACATTAAGGAAGTGCCTTGTGTAGTCTGATAAGGTTCCTTTTGAAAAAAACAAAGTTGTAAGGGGAAGGGGGGTTTGAATAGAAATAAGATGCTAGGAAAGCTACGAGAGTAGCTATTTGTTAAGAAAAAGAAAGGTGTTCCAACTACTTGTGGTGAGCATTGTGTGTTTACAGGGACCAGTAAAATACAGCACATACCTAGCTAGGTGTACGTTGATAAAAATACGACAATAGAAGGTATTTTTATAATGAATTATCAGTTTCCAACCAAACAAGCGAGCTGATCCTGCTTCATCTTAAAAATGAGTACCTTCTTAAATAAAAACTCTTTTATATAAGAAACTTACCAGTCTGTTTTTCGTACTTTTAGTATTTTTAAAAGAAACTGTTCAGCCTGATTTGAAAAATGGGTTTCTTATATGCCGGTTTTTACTGTATAAACTAACAGAGTTGACTTGGCTTATCAACGAAAAAGTTTCTGTCCAGTTAAAAGCTAAAATATTTGCGCTTGAGAAGATCAGCTTAAACATAATTATTCAAACTGATTGCCAACATTTCCTCATTGCAATCAAATTGTTAATTTGGAGTTGTTAGAATGATCCTCCTTGCATATGTTGGTACAGAACGATTAGAATCAATCATTTTCGTGGTAGGCATAATGTGTAACAGGCCTAAAAAAACGAAAATTCACACTCAAGGTAAGGCTACATAGATTTAAGAAAAGCTATCAAAAATGAGCAATTTAGACTTATTTTGGAATTTCGAAAACCTCTGGCACCACTTTTTCCGAAAATGTCTATCTCACCTGAAAGATTCTAGAGATTTAGGCCCCAAAGCTCGCACCTGAAAACCTGGAAGAGAAATGGTGTGAACGAGCACTTTTCAACTCGTGGGGAATTTCTACCATGCAATTTCAGTTATATGTAAATATTAACGCTTAAATTATTGAATGTTGAATCTATTGATAATTCCAAGCTAGTTTCAACAATGAGAATTTGAAATCTAACTGCCCGCGGGGTAATTAATGTTCATTAAATTAATGATTTATTAGTAGTTCTAAATATTTCATTATATAATGGTTTAAAGAATTTCACTTCTTAATATCAATGTCTTTATATGGCAGATTGTACGAGCTTGAGAGGCGAAGAAAAGGGGCTCACCTTTGTTAGTTATACCATGTCTTATTGGAGAACCACGAATATCTCCTTTGGCCATTTTTGTTTATTTGGTATGTGCAATGCACTGTATTTTCGAATTTATATTTTGTTCTGAAGAATGAGAGAACCAGTCGGGTTCCTTTCTTACTAAAGTTGCTCCCCTACTGAGAAAGGGGGAACTGACCCCCTCCAATCGGGCATAAAGAATAAGGTGGAGAACAAATAATGATCATTGGTATTTACGGTTAGCTAAATGAGATACTTGATGGAAATAAAGGGGCTACGAGAGGTCTCTGTAATATACCAACACACCAACTCACCAACTTCTTTGTTAAAATCTATTGTTTTGGGAGGTAATAGTGAAGATTTTCTAATTTATGCAAAACTATCACCTCTCTCGATTATGGGAGTTGGTTAGTTTGGGAGTTGATGTATTTCAGACATCAGGTGTACTGGGGTAAAATGGTGGGTAGCACCGGGTAAAATGGGTAGTTTTGTAATCTTGTATTGATGACTTAATTTTACTTGTTTCATTTTATTGCCTTTTCATCAGAATAATCTAAGTGAAAACATCACTTCCCTGCCATTCGTGGTCGCCATTTTAAAATATCAGCTATGTCAAAAGAGTCTTCTATTCATGATCATTAAAACGAGACCAAATTAATTGAGTTGGGGTGCCCTGTTATGGACGAATTTGAATTTGAATACAACCTCGTTCTCGTTTCACAAAATTGAGAGCATTCCTTGTAAACCGGCCTTTTCCAACTGAGAAGACGAGGGAAACGGACGAAGAAGTTGTTGTCGATCAAAAACTCTGAAGGAAGTTGCGAAGGATGCAAGTTTTGGGTTGTATAGTTATTCATTTTACTGATTCAGACCCATTTACTTACTTAGCTTCTCGTGGTTTTATTAGTTAACTTGTGTGGACCATAACTGTTGCATAGACGTGTTCATTTGCTTGAATTTTGTTCTTGAAGATTCGTTGCGATGGAAGAAGAATGGCGGAGGCCGAAGACTGCAAGAAGTTCTGATAAACGAGGGTTGACGTTGGTTTTGAATACAGCATCAGAAGTTCTAATAACTGAAGGCTCCGCAGACGGTGTAAAGAAAACATATCGAGATTTGTTGGCGATATTCGAGGCTTTTCACATCACTTGTGAAAATTTCAAGACCAACTTGGAAAATGAAGATGATCTGGAGGAATAAAAGGCCTACTTCACGAAGCAGAAACAGTATTTCGAAACGCGGTGTTCAGATTGCCATGTCAGTCTATACAGATGCCTAGAAGTCCAGTTTTTGGTTTGCCATGTCAGCCCGTACAGATGCCCAGATATCTGGTTTTTGGTTTGCTATGTCAGCCCGTAGAGATGCCCAGATACCCGGTTTGCCATGTCAGCCCGTACAGATGCCCAGATACCCGGTTTTCGGTTTGCCATGTGCGCCCGTACAGATGCCAAGATACCCGGTTTTCCGTTTGCCATGTCAGCCGGTGCAGATGCCAAGATACCCGGTTTTTGGTTTGCTATGTCAGCCTGTACAGATGCCAAGATACCCGGGTTTTCCGTTTGCCATGTCAGCCGGTGCAGATGCCAAGATACCCGGTTTTCGGTTTGCCATGTCAGCCCGTACAGATGCCCAGATACCCGGTTTTTGGTTTGCCATGTCAGCCCGTACAGATGCCCAGATACCCGGTTTTTGGTTTGCCATGTCAGCCCGTACAGATGCCCAGATACCCGGTTTTCAGTTTGCCATGTCAGTCCGCACAGATGCCCAGATACCCGGTTTTCGGTTTGCCATATCAGCCCGGACAGATGCCCAGATACCCGGTTTTCGGTTTGCCATATCAGCCCGGACAGATGCCCAGATACCCAGTTTTCGGTTTGCCATATCAGCCCGGACAGATGCCCAGATACCCAGTTTTCGGTTTGCCATGTCAGCCCGTACAGATGCCAAGATTACCGCATCAGATGCTGCCAGAATGAAAATTGACCTGAGAAAATTTGAGCTCACTGATTTGGTGCATCAGTAATTTACCAACTGAGTTTTTCAGTTGTTAGGGTACTGATATTCCAAATCAACCTTCAAATTTTCTCCAGTCAATATTTCATCCCCATCCCCTTCATTCTCATATTCTTTTCATTCTTTCTACCATTCAATTCATCTAAAACATATTTCTACTCACATTTGATTACACAATTTCATTTCCTCATCCCTAATCCATATCTATAAACTCCTGAATCCAGTTCCAACAAATTAAAATCCAGAATCAAATTCCTGATCCAATAATTCTTAATTCCAAATTCCTGATCCAGCAAATCCAGTTCTGACAAATTCAAATCAAATTCCTCATCCAGCAATCCATTAAATTCCCAAAAGGGTTGCCATAAATATGGCCGAAAAAGGTCTCAAAATTGTCAGGCTAGAAGCTGCATTTTTGGCAGCTGCACCAGTGAATGCCTTTTGACTACTGTAATTGACTGATTTTGACTAATACGGGTCAAAATTTCAATAGAAAGAGGGTTGCCATATTCACTTTTGAAGTTCTCCATACAAATGACTACATGATTTACCAAAAAATCCAATATTCACCCTTTTTGATGATGAAACAAATGAATATTAAATCAATGAATGTCAAATTAACTAATTAATGAAAATAAAAAATAAGAATGATAAATAGAAAAAATAGAAAAAATAAGTATAATAAATAAGTATAATTAATAAATATAATAAATAAATATAATAGATAAATGTCAAAAGGAATTTCCTTCAAAGTGAAAGCATTGAATCAATATGAACGAAAAGAAGAAATATTTGATAAACAAAAATATCCACCTTTGGTCAAAATTATGGCCATTTGCCTGGCAGACTGGAAAAGGGGATATGGCAACCCTTTTTCTATTCAAATTTTGACCAAATTTACTGAAAATTGGTCAAATTACAGTGCTCAAAAGGCTTTCACTGGTTGATGCCCAGAAATACAGGTATTAGCCTGACAATTCTGAGACCTTTTATGGCCATATTTATGGCAACCCTTTCTTATTCTCATGAAAAAGGATCTGGGATTTGGGTTCTTAATCTAGGATTTGGCTCAGGGATTTATTGGATATTGAATTTGGATTGTAGATCTAGAAATCGTTGGAACAGGATTCCGAACCTGGATCTGGAATTTGAATTTATTGGATTCTTGACCTTGATCAGAATTTGCTGGAATTGGGGGATCAGGATTTAGGATTATGGACCTGGATCAGGAATTGAAACATGGAGCTGGGGAATGAAACATGGAGCTGGGGAAAAATAATTTTAAAGTAAGAAAGAATGTAGTTCGAAGAATAGGAATGAATGAATGAATTTTGGATGAATTGAATGGTAGAATGTTAGAATGAAATGAATAAAAGAAAGAATGAATGAATGTAATGGGGTGAAAATGAAAAATTGACCAGAAAAATTCAAAGGCTTAATCACTGATTTGGCACATTAGTACTCCATCAGACAAACCCAGTCAGTGGAGCACTAATACATCAAATCAGTGAACAGCAGTTTGAATTATTCTTCGGTCAATTTTTCATTCTGGATTAATTTGCCAACTTCATCTGTGCAACCGCTTGCTGAAAACTGAACATCCAGGCCTCTACAGAGACTGACATGGCCAACAGGAAACCAGGTGTCTGGGTATCTTGAAGGACTAACATGGCCAACCAAGAACCAAATGTCGGTACATCCAAACAGGCAGAAATAGCAAACTGAAACCGGGCCTCTGAGAACGAGGAATCTGGGCATCTGTACGGGCTGACATGGCAAACCGAAAACCGGGTATCTGGGCATCTGTACGGGCTGACATGGCAAACCGAAAACCGGGTATCTGGGCGGGCCGACATGGCAAACCGAAAACCGGGTATCTGGGCATCTGTGCGGGCTGACATGGCAAACTGAAAACCGGGTTTCTGGGCATCTGTACGAGCTGACATGGCAAACCGAAAACTAGACTTCTCGGTATCTTTATAGACTGACATGGCAATCTGAAAACCGTGTTTCGAAATTCTGTTTCGGCTTCGTGAAGTAGGCCTTTTATTCCTCCAGATTATCTTCATCTTCCAAGTTGGTCTTCAAAATTTCACAAAGGATGTGAAAAGCCTCGAAGCCTCACCAAATCTTGATATGTCTTCTTTACATCATCTGCTGAACCCTCAGTCATTAGAACTTCTGATGCTGTATTCAAAACCAACGTCAACCCTCGTTTAGCAGAACTTCTTGCAGTCTTCGGCCTCCGCCATTCTTCTTCCATCGCAACGAATCTTCAAGAACAAAATTCAAGCAAATGAATAAGTTTATGCAACAATTAGGTCTACACAAGTTAACAAATAAAACCACGAGAAGCTAAGTAAGTAAATGGGTCTGAATAAATAAATAAATAACTATACAACCCAAAACTTGCATCCTTCGCAACTTCCTTCAGAGTTCTTGATCGACAACAGCTTCTTCGTCCGTTTCCCTCGTCTTCTCAGTTGGAAAAGGCCAGTTCACAAGGAATGCTCTGGATTTTGTGAATCGGGAACGAGGCTGTATTCAAATTCAAATTAGTCCATAACAGGGCATCCCAACTCAATTAATTTGGTCTCGTTTTGATGCTTATGAATAGGAGATTCTTTTGATATGCCTGATATTTTGAAATGATGACCAGGAAGGCAAAGAACTTATATTTCCCTAAGATAATCAAATGAAATAAAATGTTTACTTCTTTAAAGATAAAAATTCAAATCATGTGCGTAACATAGTTGTTTCACTTTCAAATTCTCTACAGCATTCATCATTGCAGGCTAAAGTTTCTTATATTTTCATTTCTTGAACATGATTTTTGGATTTCTGTTGCTACAAAATCTTTTGCAACAAAATGCACCTATAGACATATGGAGATATGGCAATTTTTACCCTGGCTTTGCCGTCATTCCTTTTTAGGCGCTAAAGCTACAGCCTTTTAATTTCTTACACTGACAGAACTACTTATGGTAGACCTTCATATTAAATCTCAAAGAGCTAATTTGCTGTCTATGGGGCAAGGCTATAACAACAACCTTTTTTGAATCTTGTCAACATTTCCACATCTTTTGTAGCAGCCAGAGAATATTATTGATGGTGACCAACAAGTATAAAAGTGGTTCAAGACACAGCCCTACCCTACCATACTTAATTTCTCTGGTACGAATTTCAAGGCTGTAGATTTAGCAGCTAAAAAGAAAAGACCGTAGGATTTTAGGCTCTCTTCAATTCTTCAAAAAGGGTGTGGTCTATAAATGGGCATCACCCCTAAACAATAAAGTTGATAGTAAATCTGGAAATTGCAATATGTTCCTTATGCATTGTTCTATTGAAATAAAATTCTATTGGTGCATTTTAGTGCAGAGATTTGTAGCAATAGGGCGGGCTATACGCGTGTTAAAGTCACATTCTTATGATATTACCATTTTCCCCTACAATCCTCGCCAAAAGTAGTTGGAACACCTTTGTTTTTCTAAACACAACTACTTTCCTAGTATTTCATTTCTAATCAAACCCCCTTCCCCCCTCAAAATAATGTTGTTTTTAAAAGGAACTTTATCATACTACACTTAACACTAACTGAATGGAATTTTAGAAACAACATTGTAATGGGGAGAGGGGAGGGGGCAAAATGTAGAAAAATATAAGAATCATGCAAGTGTTCCAACACATTTGGCAGAGATTGTACCATATAGACAATCAGTTATGAGTTGAAGTACCGTCAAGTGGAGTAGTAACATTGGTAGGTTTGTGGCCTTCTAGATTACACAAACCTATCATTTTGGACATCTCAAACACCATTTTTTGTTTCAGTAACATTTCATGCCTTTTGATAATGCATTGTGTCCTAACCCTTTATTTTGCCTTGTTGCCACATGACCACATAATACAATACTGAATGTCTAAACGTAAGAATGATGTATTGGCCTCATTTTTGGTGTATCTTCACGTAAGGTAACTCACAGTAAACGAGCGAACATCTAAACTTCAATGATGAATGAAATATTATCAATAAACACGAGTTCTTATGATCTTAGGCACTCGCAATTCAACAACACAGAACTTAATTACAGAATTTATGGTTTTAATACGGTCTCATACAGATGCAACCAAATCTGGAACTCCCTCCCAGCAGAGGTAAAAACTTCACCTTCACTAGATTCTTTTAATAATAGAATCAAAATCTTTGATACATTCAAATGTACTATCGATACATGCAAGCAGTTTATTCATAAATGAGATTTATATAGAATCTCACCACCTTGTTCGCTTCGTTTTGTTTGCTAGTTAGTTTAAATTAGGTTCAAATTTTTAGAAGCTACAGTCATAACTAACTTAAATAAAGAAAGAAAGAAAAAAGGAGTGGTATCACTATGTGGTATGAAGTCCTAGTGTGTTTTGATAGTCTGAGTGAGTGAGTTTCTGTTTACTGTACTAGGGTGAGTAAGGCAAGGCCTTGTTCAACTAGGGGCAAACTAGGATGCAATACATCACTACAGTCTTAGTGTGGTTAGGGTGAATTGATACTGTTTGTAAGTCAGTGAGTTTCTGTTTAACTTGCTACCCTGACTAGGGCTGGGCCTTGTTTTTGTAGTAGGAATACGGTAGCATCACTACATATAGTATTATAAGGCTCTAGTGTGTTAATTGCACTTATTTTTTAAGTGAGTGTTTCTGTTTAACGCGTTAACTCGACAAGCCAAGTTTTTTTCCAATAGGGGCAAACTAGGATGCAAAACATCACTACATGAGGTAGCAATGTTACCATACTTGACCGTAGTCAGCCTTTGTATTTGTTAGAAACTGGATAAATTGTAAGATATTGTTATTCTTTAAACGAATTAAGTCCACAATACTAGGCTTTGTGCCGGATCCTTTGCACATACTTATGGTCAAAACTTTTTACATATCATATTTAATCCATCTACGTTTTTTCTGTTTGTGTCGGTTTGTGTCGTCTGGCGCTGTTCATATCTCGCTATATTGTTTTTCATTGCATTTTGTATATATATATCAATATTACCCTCTGTATCAATGTTAGGCCTACTTGACAGTGCTCGACAGAGGGGGTTAACCAGACCATGAGTTTCTCTCCTTCAAGCCCCCTTAATAAATGCAACCCATTTATTAAGTAAGTATATCACTGCATATATCACTGCTTATCAATGTTATCCTACTTGACAGTACTCGACCTTTGTATACGGAAACCTTTCTACACGGGAACCTTTGTATACGGGAACCTTTCTATACGGGAACCTTTCTATACGGGAACCTTTGTATACAGGAACCTTTGTATACGGGAACCTTTCTATACGGGAACCTTTCTATACGGGAACTTTTCTATACGGGAACCTTAGTATACGGGAGCTCAATATCCTCTTGAAACCCTTATTCCCAACGAGTTGTCTAATAGCACCAGAAACCCGGAATAGATTGACACAGAATTCTCAAAATGATAATGATAGTTTTTTCCATTGATTCTACATGCAGAATCTATATATTATTAAAAGTTGCAAGATTAATTCGTTATACTAATATACTCACAATGTATATACAAGTGCGGTAGCCCGTATGGTTCTGTCTTCTCAAAGATTTTCTCATCAGTATCTGTTTCCCCCATACCTGTAGAGGAAAGTTGGAGCTGAGATTTGGGAGCAAAGGCACTTTAAGCGAAGTGGCATTCACGGGAAGAAAGATAAACGAGAATAAAAACGTGTGTGGGTGGTTTGCAGTGGTTAAGAGGGTGGGGAGAAGTGTGAATGGATATCTCTCATTATTATGGTAGACGTTCAGTTAGTGTGGGATCCCCATATCTCTCAAAACATCCCTTAACTACAACCAAAAACTCTACAGTGCACACCTTGTAAGGGGTGTAAATATTTGCGTCCGTTACTCTCTAACCCGAACTATCACCCTGAGCCCAACTCAAATCTACCCCATACACTAACTCTAACCCTGAGCCTAACTCAAATCTACCACTAACTCTAACCCTGAGCCTAACTCGAATCTACCCCTAACACTAACTCTAACCCTGAGCCTAACTCGAATCTACCACTAACTCTAACCCTGAGCCTAACTCGAATCTACCCCTAACACTAACTCTAACCCTGAGTCTAACTCAAATCTACCCCTAACACTAACTCTAACCCTGAGCCTAACTCGAATCTACCCCTAACACTAACTCTAACCCTGAGCCTAACTCAAATCTACCCCTAACACTAACTCTAACCCTGAGCCTAACTCGAATCTACCCCTAACACTAACTCTAACCCTGAGCCTAACTCAAATCTACCCCTAACACTAACTCTAACCCTGAGCCTAACTCAAATCTACCCCTAACACTAACTCTAACCCTGAGCCTAACTCAAATCTACCCCTAACACTAACTCTAACCCTGAGCCTAACTCAAATCTACCCCTAACACTAACTCTAACCCTGAGCCTAACTCAAATCTACCCCTAACACTAACTCTAACCCTGAGCCTAACTCGAATCTACCCCTAACACTAACTCTAACCCTGAGCCTAACTCGAATCTACCCCTAACACTAACTCTAACCCTGAGCCTAACTCGAATCTACCACTAACACTAACTCTTACCCTGAGCCTAACTCAAATCTACCCCTAACACTAACTCTAACCCTGAGCCTAACTCGAATCTACCCCTAACACTAACTCTAACCCTGAGCCTAACTCAAATCTACCCCTAACACTAACTCTAACCCTGAGCCTAACTCAAATCTACCCCTAACACTAACTCTAACCCTGAGCCTAACTCGAATCTACCCCTAACACTAACTCTAACCCTGAGCCTAACTCAAATCTACCCCTAACACTAACTCTAACCCTGAGCCTAACTCAAATCTACCCCTAACACTAACTCTAACCCTGAGCCTAACTCAAATCTACCCCTAACACTAACTCTAACCCTGAGCCTAACTCAAATCTACCCCTAACACTAACTCTAACCCTGAGCCTAACTCGAATCTACCCCTAACACTAACTCTAACCCTGAGCCTAACTCGAATCTACCCCTAACACTAACTCTAACCCTGAGCCTAACTCGAATCTACCCCTAACACTAATTCTAACCCTGAGCCTAACTCAAATCTACCCCTAACACTAACTCTAACCCTGAGCCTAACTCGAATCTACCCCTAACACTAACTCTAACCCTGAGCCTAACTCGAATCTACCCCTAACACTAACTCTAACCCTGAGCCTAACTCAAATCTACCCCTAACACTAACTCTAACCCTGAGCCTAACTCAAATCTACCCCTAACACTAACTCTAACCCTGAGCCTAACTCGAATCTACCCCTAACACTAACTCTTACCCTGAGCCTAACTCGAATCTACCCCTAACACTAACCCTAATCATAACCCTAACTGTAATCCTAATTCTAGCCCTAATCATAACCTTAACTCAAACTCTACCCTTAATCATAACCCTAACTCGAGCCCTTCACGTAACTCATAGGAAAGCCAACTCACTTTGCGGTCCAGTCCGTTCTTCCATGAATCCCTATCTTTGCTCTCTCTGGCTGCGGGGCAGGCGGTTGATACGAAACACCTCTTTGTGCTAATGATGGCGCCTTCCAAGTGCCAAAAGTCGAACCCCCAGCACCACCTACGAAGAAGTAAACCAATGATGAGAATCCTTGTATACCAGGAAGCAGGCTGGATATAATAGTTCAATTTCTATGGCCATGTACAAGTAACTACACAAAAGACCAGGAAACCGCTCTTTGTCATGGTTCTCTAGAGGATTGCTTTCTCTCTAGGCTTTGTGATTTGCTCTTTTATCTCTTAAAGACCTCCTGAACCCCTTAACCCCTTCGCCATATCCTTCTGAACCCTTCTCAACACTAAATATACCTAAGCCTTAATCCTTACCTTAAGGTAGAAAGGTCCTAACCTATTTTTTTTCACTTATTTTTGTCTCAATTGAATCTGGATGGTCTTAAGTTTATTCAATCAAGTAGATTAAGTAAAATTTGAAAAAAAAATCTTTTTATGTAAATGAGGTTCATTAAAAATGGCCGCCAAAGGGCAAAATACTGACTATTTTTGAAACAGTGCTGTGCCATGAAACCATTCCCAAACATGCTCAAAGTCACAAATCAGTTAGAATACATCCTGGCACTTGTTGTAAGACAAAAATTATTGCCTAGCCATCATTTTTTTCAGAATAAGAATATAAATGGTGAAAATACCACATTTCGCAAATATCATCACATTTATCAATTGTAGTTATATGACAAAGACAGGCCCTATAGAGATCAATTTGATCTTACAACAAGCACTAGGATATGGAGCATCACCAGTGAAAATTTGAATGGTCTATCATTTACGGTTTTTCCACGGCACCGTTTCAAAAATTTAAAAATAGCGAAAAATCTGAAACTCGGGAAAACGCGTTTTTAAAAAAAAGTTAATGATTTTTCTGATTTTTAGCTCAATCAGCAACAAGTTAATGTCCACCAGCTTCATATAAGTTGCCTTCTGTCTCCTTCAACCTGTCTTGGAACCCTTTTCTTCTTGCTCTGAGTTTTTTCCTGTTTTGCTTCCCATGTTCGGTTGACTTCGACAGCGATCCAGAAATTCTACGTTGATCTTGCTGGAAGCAAAGCTCTTTTGTAAAAGCTCCAGGCTCAATTTTCAATTTTTGAAATAATTTGAGAACAGACTGCCTTCCATCATTGAAATGGCTGACAGCACTGTAAGTTGCCTCCTCAATGACATCTCTCTCCACAAAATATTCTTTGCTACAGCGGTCCCAAATAACTTTGTTCAGACATTCGTTGGCGTTCTGGGTTTTGCCATGCAGGCACTTTGAAAGCAAATCTTCCGAAGAGAGATCATCAAAAATTGGTTGAATGAATTCAACTACTGCTTTTGGGATCCCTTTTCTATGCTTGTAAGTGTCAGGATTCCTCTTGAATCCACACCATGAGTCTTCTCCATCTGGACATTGGTCATGGGTCAGATTTGTGGCTGACGAAGCAACGTGTGGAAGTACTGCACTGACTGCCTCTTTCATTTTGGTGAGGTTTCCTGCATTTTGACGAATTGCAAAACCATAATAGTTTTGCAGTGTGTCAATGCACTTGTCAGTGAGCCTCCCCGCACCTGCAAGACCTTTGCCATCAGCAAGCTTGACACCTTTGTTGCTATTTTTTAGGCGCCTAAGTCGAGTGCCACAACGCTTTTGAACGTGGCCAACACACTCTAACTTTTGTATGATTGCATCACCATACGGCCTACTCTCTTGCACTTTCTTGAATGATGAAGAATCTCCATCACCCAAATACTTTGTGTATCTCAAAGATCTTGTTTCCTCTGATCTTTCAAAGATACGGACAGCACCAACTGGCTCCATAGCTGCTGCACTGCCTTTGTGGTTGACTTTACAACTATGGCTGGCTTTCCATTTTACATATTCTGGTGAAGTCTTGTCTCTCTGCTCCCAATAGGTGCAACCCTTGCATATGTTGGACAGGACTTCAACATCAACACATTTTCCAGTCTCCACCAATACGCTCGTTACAACTCCATGATGGCTCCCATGTCCGCGGCGTTGCCAAGTGCCATCCAACGAAACAGAGCAGTCTGTTACTTCATCAGAGCCCCCTTGTTTCTGCTCATCTGCAGCCTTTTTCATGCTATCTTTTGCAACATTTCTGCTGGCCTCCCCAACTCTTCTGAACACTTTTTTGTAGTTCTTGACAGTCATCGGGGCAGGGGAGTTCAGAAACAAACTGAAATTTTCTAACGCGCTGTGACCCCTTCCGATTGAACGCACAAATGACACCATTCTCGTGTTTATTTCCTTCATAGGCTTTCCTCCAGCACTGCCACTCTCTAAACTACTAGAGGAATCAAGCACAGCACTCCATAAACATTCAGAGCAGTTTATCAGAAGCTTATGATAAAAGCCCATCTTTGAACTGAGGTCGATCTTACAACTCAATGTCCCACCTTGTTTGCACTCTCCACAATTCATATTTTGGCAGAAAAAGTTTGACAAAAGTCTCAGGTCCATAAGGATGAATCCCTCTTCGACTAAACCAGTGTTTTTTACAGCTGATGTGGCTTCTGGTGTGAGCAAAATCTTTTGTTTCGAGGCACTCGATGTCGATGACTGAGTGTGCTCTTCAGGATTTACAATTTCCGTTCCGCCATGTTGTTTTTTTCTTCTTGCAATACTCGACGCCTTCCTGCTTCTTTTTCGACCTCTTCGGTGCTTAGATTTATCCCCCATCGCAAGTTTTTGTTTGAGGTTTATAAATCAGTTATCAAAAACTAATTTCAGCGAAAAAAACGAGTAAATACGATGTGCAATGACGAAGAAATGAGCTCTCAACAGTGAACGGTAAAATGTCTGAGTTCTGAAGCGCAGAATCAGGCCATTTAGCCTCTTTTTCAGGACCAACTATGATTGGTTGATAGAATACAGCTCAAGGAGGGGGGGTGACAAAAAAAATTGAAAAAAATATCCCAAGAAAAGCCCGTAACTAAGGATAAATCGCGTTGCTAGGGAACATAAATAAAAAGTGGGGTGAAATAAACTAGAATTTTATGGCATTTATGATAAAGATAGATTATTTTTGATTGAAAAATCAAATTCTATATGAAATTCTGTATTAGAAACAGCATAAAGGTCAATCTATGTATCCTGGCCAAAAATCACGGTTTTGGTTAGGACCTTTCTACCTTAAAAGCAATCCTTACAGGTCGCATATAGCATTGTAAAACATTGAAATAGAAATTTCCTACACTAGACATTTAGACAAACCAATACATCTATTTCACAGTGGATTCAATGAAATCAAAACTTAAATCAACATTTGTAGAGATAAAAAAATTACAACATCAACGCTTTCTCGCATAACAAAAGAAGTACCACAGGGATTTGTTTCAGGCCCGATTCTTTTTACAATTTATGTCAATGATACACACAAAGCTATTGCACTCAAAGCCAGACTTTGTACTGATGATAAATATCTTTACTTGGCCTACTTACCCAACACTGCACTTTGCTTCGGTTTCTTGTCCTCAAACGTTGGCAAATACGGCGCTCTTTCTAGCGCTCCAATCCCTCGTCTCCCTGAACCGTTCTTGCTACCTGACGTCAATTCAACGACCTTTTTGCCAGAGCCAAGGTCGTAGACTTTTCCCTCTATGTTCCCCATGTTATTTAAGCCTCGTGCTGGTGCACCTGGGTAGTAACGAGATCTTTGCAGATAATGTTGTTTGGCAGATCCGGGAGTTCTTTTAGTCCCATCGTCTTTCTTTTCTAGGCTTGGCAGCGTTTTCTCTTTTGGATCTTTGCTGCTGAAACAAAATAATGTCATGGGGTTTAACTTATGTTTCTTTATCACAGTTCAACCGAAAAAAGAAATAATTTCAAAGTACTTTCTCTGTACTAAATGATAATTATTGGTACTTGGTTTTACTTCTCAGTGCTTGATGGTACTTGCGGGCATTCCTTAGTACTTGATGGTAATTATTGGTATTTAATGGTACTTGATGGCACTTGTTGGTATTTAATGGTACTTGATGGCACTTGTTGGTATTTAATGGTACTTGATGGCACTTGTTGGTATTTAATGGTACTTGATGGCACTTGTTGGTATTTAATGGTACTTGATGGCACTTGTTGGTATTTAATGGTACTTGATGGCACTTGTTGGTATTTAATGGTACTTGATGGCACTTGTTGGTATTTAATGGTACTTGATGGTAATTATTGGTATTTAATGATACTTGATGGCACTTGTTGGTATTTAATGGTACTTGATGGCACTTGTTAGTATCAAATGGTACTTGATGGTAATTATTGGTATTTAATGGTACTTGATGGCACTTGTTGGTATTTTATGGTACTTGATGGCACTTGTTGGTATTTAATGGTACTTGATGGCACTTGTTGGTATTTAATGGTACTTGATGGCACTTGTTGGTATTTAATGGTACTTGATGGCACTTGTTGGTATTTAATGGTACTTGATGGCACTTGTTGGTATTTAATGGTACTTGATGGCACTTGTTGGTATTTAATGCTAATGGTACTTGATGGCACTTGTTGGTATTTAATGGTACTTGATGGCACTTGTTGGTATTTAATGGTACTTGATGGTAATTATTGGTATTTAATGATACTTGATGGCACTTGTTGGTATTTAATGGTACTTGATGGCACTTGTTGGTATTTTATGGTACTTGATGGCACTTGTTGGTATTTAATGGTACTTGATGGCACTTGTTGGTATTTAATGGTACTTGATGGCACTTGTTGGTATTTAATGGTACTTGATGGCACTTGTTGGTATTTTATGGTACTTGATGGCACTTGTTGGTATTTAATGGTACTTGATGGCACTTGTTGGTATTTAATGGTACTTGATGGCACTTGTTGGTATTTAATGGTACTTGATGGCACTTGTTGGTATTTAATGGTACTTGATGGCACTTGTTGGTATTTAATGGTACTTGATGGCACTTGTTGGTATTTAATGCTAATGGTACTTGATGGCACTTGTTGGTATTTAATGGTACTTGATGGCACTTGTTGGTATTTAATGGTACTTGATGGTAATTATTGGTATTTAATGATACTTGATGGCACTTGTTGGTATTTAATGGTACTTGATGGCACTTGTTGGTATTTTATGGTACTTGATGGCACTTGTTGGTATTTAATGGTACTTGATGGCACTTGTTGGTATTTAATGGTACTTGATGGCACTTGTTGGTATTTAATGGTACTTGATGGCACTTGTTGGTATTTAATGGTACTTGATGGCACTTGTTGGTATTTAATGGTACTTGATGGCACTTGTTGGTATTTAATGGTACTTGATGGTAATTATTGGTATTTAATGATACTTGATGGCACTTGTTGGTATTTAATGGTACTTGATGGCACTTGTTGGTATTTTATGGTACTTGATGGCACTTGTTGGTATTTAATGGTACTTGATGGCACTTGTTGGTATTTAATGGTACTTGATGGCACTTGTTGGTATTTAATGGTACTTGATGGCACTTGTTGGTATTTAATGGTACTTGATGGCACTTGTTGGTATTTAATGGTACTTGATGGCACTTGTTGGTATTTAATGGTACTTGATGGCACTTGTTGGTATTAAATGGTACTTGATGGCACTTGTTGGTATATAATGGTACTTGATGGCACTTGTTGGTATTTAATGGTACTTGTTGGTATTCCTCGGTACTTGATGGTAATTTTTGGTACTAAATAAAACTTTATCAGTTCTCTTATGGTACTTTTTATGGTTATCTCATTACTTGTTAATTCTTAGTGGTACTTTATCGGTACTCTTATGGTACTTTCTCAGAACTCAATGATACTTCTCGTTACTTTATGGTACTTAATGGTACTTAATGACAATTGTTGGTACTTGGTTGTACTTCTCATTACTTAATGGTACTTGGTGTACTTAATGGCACTTGTTGATATATAATGGTAGTTGATAGTTCTGCGCAGTACTTGATGTTACTTGTTGGTATTTAATGGTATTTTATCAGTACTCTTATGGTACTTAATCAATACTTTTATGGTATAGTTGATACTTAATGGTACTTGTTGGTACTTGTTAATACTTAATGGTACTCCTCTGTACTCGATGGTACTTATTGGTACTTAATGATAATTGTTTGTACTTGATGGTACTTCAAGTTCCCTGGTGGTGCTTCTCGTTACTTGATGGTACTTATTAGTAGTTGATGGTACTTATTAGTAGTTAATGGTACTTATTAGTAGTTGATGGTACTTATTAGTAGTTAATGGTACTTATTAGTAGTTGATGGTACTTATTAGTAGTTGATGGTACTTATTAGTAGTTGATGGTACTTATTAATAGTTGATGGTACTTATTAGTAGTTGATGGTACTTATTAGTAGTTGATGGTACTTATTAGTTGTTGATGGTACTTATTAGTTGTTGATGGTACTTATTAGTAGTTGATGGTACTTATTAGTAGTTGATGGTACTTATTAGTAGTTGATGGTACTTATTAGTAGTTGATGGTACTTATTAATAGTTGATGGTACTTATTAGTAGTTGATGGTACTTATTAGTAGTTGATGGTACTTATTAGTAGTTGATGGTACTTATTAGTAGTTGATGGTACTTATTAGTAGTTGATGGTACTTATTAATAGTTGATGGTACTTATTAGTAGTTGATGGTACTTATTAGTAGTTGATGGTACTTATTAGTAGTTGATGGTACTTATTAGTAGTTGATGGTACTTATTAGTAGTTGATGGTACTTATTAGTAGTTGATGGTACTTATTAGTAGTTGATGGTACTTATTAGTAGTTGATGGTACTTATTAGTTGTTGATGGTACTTATTAGTTGTTGATGGTACTTATTAGTAGTTGATGGTACTTATTAGTAGTTGATGGTACTTATTAATAGTTGATGGTACTTATTAGTTGTTGATGGTACTTATTAGTTGTTGATGGTACTTATTAGTAGTTGATGGTACTTATTAATAGTTGATGGTACTTATTAGTTGTTGATGGTACTTATTAGTTGTTGATGGTACTTATTAGTAGTTGATGGTACTTATTAGTAGTTGATGGTACTTATTAGTAGTTGATGGTACTTATTAGTTGTTGATGGTACTTGTCAGAACTAGATGGTCCTTCTCGGTACTTGATGGTACTTTGTTGGTAGTTGATGGTACTTGTCACCTTTTGATCTCGAACGAAATTTAACTGTCTTTTCACCGTGAAAGAACTGTCTTTTCAAAGAAACATTGCATAGAGGAGAATGCCTCCGAATCAAGAAAGGAACTAACAATTATATCCAACGTATATACAATAATTTATAAGTAGCAAAACTTTTCTGATATGATAAATATAATTGATATGATATGATAAATCTTTATCATTTTAACAACTAGCACTGAGAATGGTTTTTAAACCGATAAACTTTTGCTAATTATCAATACGAACCGGTATAGATCCATTGTCGGCTGTTTTGTGACTGGATGCTAGAAATTAACAAGATGAAATCAAACGAGAATCATAAATTAATCCAATAAACACCTCATAAAGCAAGGAGGTTGTGTCTCAGGGGGTATCTTAACAAGGATGTGGTAGCGAAGATGTGCCATTTTTTAGGGGTACCTTTTTGAAATCAAATACAGAATTATGGGTGTAAATACAGTAATTTACGCTAGTAAATTAAGTTTAACGCCATGCTACTATTTATTTGAATTACAACCCCCTGGATCGCTGAACTCCCTCAGGTACCAACTCCTAGTCCCAGTCCCCACACCATGCAAGCATGTGGTCTTGTTCGCCATCTTGTTCCTTTGCAACTACGAGTCCTGCTGTTTTTTCCCCACCCTTCCCACCCTTGGGTCGTATCAAATTCCCAAGACCCTGAAGCGGCATCCCCGTCGGTTCTTGGCCGCCCTTCAAAATGGCGGCATAAATTATAGTGGATATTTCCTTTATAGATCGAATTGTAGTATTATTTGTAATTGTTTATACCATCTCTTTGCCTACAAGATTACTAAGTCCCCAACCCAATGAAGGGGAAGGGGCACAACTAGCAACGTTTGATATCCTCAACCGAATGACGGGGAAGAGGATTTGCAATTAGTTAAATATCCTCAACCGAATGACGGGGAAGAGGATCCGCAATTGGTTAGATATAATAGCGAATTAAAAAGATACGACCCCAATTGCTGCCAAACGCATCGTCTATCTCAATGTGTTTCTACTGGTGTTGCATAGGCTAATCATATGGCATTGTCTATTTCCTAGCTGCAAATGTGCCCATCTGTCACTGCTTAGTTAGTAGCGCAGGGCGTTAATTTTCACTAAATAGTCGGTGGTACCCGGAATTATGGGTATGAATTTTGAGAAAAAATAAAGACAAGAGAAATGCGGTGATCGTAGATCAACCCGAAGAAGAAGAATGACACATCATTTACACTGATGTGTGGTATGAAACTTTAATTTAGAAATATTTTGTCTTATTCAGATACAATTATGTGCTGCTACTGAAATTTTGTTTCTTTTACATATTCCGTGACATGGAGTTATGGGTCCCTTTTTTCAATTTATGACCCGGAATAATGGCCCCCATTTTATTTTTCAAAATGGCACATCCCTATCACTTAACCCCTTAAGGTACCCCCGAGGGTTGTGAAGAGTATGGAATAGTTATACAACTTCCAACAGGCCGAAGGAGCGAGTAAATGAATGAGATGGCATGCATCTTAAAACCAGCCGCTATGCTTGGTGTTCGAAATTCTAGACGGCGTGGCTAATAAACCATCACATGTCGAACTTAAAATACGTATAGGGGCTATCTACTGGGCAGGCTAGAAGATTTGTGCAGCGCAAGTGGGATAATATACATACTAGGATCTCTCAATACTATTTTTTATGTAGTGATGAAGTCTATACTGGTGCGAGCGGCATATCACTCGAAAAAATCTCTCAACGTTTTGAAAAAAAACACAGAAAAATCACAAAAATCACAGAAAAATCACAAACATTACAGAAAAATAGAAGAAAAATCACACAAAAATAACCAAAATCACAAATAAATCACTTGGAATTTTGAAATCACAAAAATCTCAATCTCGTACACTTTTTTGTGAGTGATATGCCCCTCGTACCAGTGTTTCTCCACTGGGAACAAGGCCTAGCCTTAATCAGGCTCGCACGTGAAACAGAAATTCACTCCATCACAAATAATGAACACACTAGGAATTCTTATTACTGTATGTGGTGATGTAGTTTATGCTACTGTGCCCCAGCTTGAAACTAGGCCTTATCTTAATTACGCTAGCACGTTCAACAGAAAATAACTCACTAAGAAATGGCTGCATTAAATACACTAGGACCTAATACCAATATATGTAGAGATGTAGTTTATGCTATTGTACCCCTACTGGAAACAAGACCAAGCCTTAGTAATACCAGCACGTTGAACAGAAACTCACTCACTCGCTAGTGGGTGCAATAAACATAAAACTTAATACTACTACATTTAGTGATGAAGTGTATTCTCGTGTTTTTCCACTGGAAACAAGGCCTTGCATCATAAACAGATATTCACAATTGATTGAAAAACATAAAAGGACATATCTAGCATGAGATGGAGTGATTATACGTCCAAAATTCATGGGCTCGCTTATGGAACAATCTAAAGAAACTTTTAAATAAAATCAATATCAAACAAAAAACATTCAACTGCAAAGTGAAGGGAAACTTAGTTGTAGCCTATTTCATATAAGTTGATATTTAGAAATAGCTGATGCATTTTATCATTTTACTAGTTTATAGACTTTTACGTATTTTCAAAATTTGTACTTTTGTATTCTTGTTACAGTTATATTTAATTTCTTTAAGTTTTAATTTAACGACCCAGCCATCATAAGCATTAATTTTCTTGGGTCGTTTGTATACAATATTTTGTAACCTTGTATCAGGGTTGTATGCTATGAATAAAATTGAATTGAATTGACATCTACTCCGACAATGTAGTAATGTAGTGCATTGGATCATGTTCCTACAGGGAACAAGGCCTTGCCTTAGTCAGGATAGAAGCTTGTTTTTGATCGTGAAAGGAAAGCAGTGCACGAAGCAAGATACTCACAATCTTTTTCAAACTGGGAAACCTTGCTTTAGAATAAGACACATCCAGATCATCAAAATCAAACTCTCCAAGATCCGCAGATAACTTCTTCGACAAACTCTGTTTCCTCTTCGTGAATTTATCACCCATCCCAGTAGTCTCAGTTTGCAACGGGTCCTGCGCATGCGCCTTCTGAGCGCCAGGCTCCTCTCTAACATGTTCTCTGATTGGTTCTGCTTCTTTGGAGAAGTCGAACTTCGTCGAGTCTTTTGACTCGAAAAGGTTGTTTGACTGGCGTCTTGTGATTCGCGTCCGCTGAATATGCTGTCCCACTTGGAAGTACGGGTATTTCAAGCATTGGCTGGCAGTAGGCCGCTTTTTAGGGTCCCACATCATCATGTCTTGCATTAGTTGTATTGCACCTGCACTGGCGTTGGGTATTAGCTGCTTCAGTGGGGTAGCCACCTATAATGAAATTAGGAATCATACACAATCAGGAGTTTTTCCTCAGTGTGAATTATGGTATCTAAGCTTTAATGGTGTAGTGTTCTATGATGAAATTAGAAATCATATACAATCAGGAGTTTTTCCTCGGTTTGAATTATGGTATCTAAGCTTTAATTTTGTAGTGACCTATGATGTAACTACAAATCATATAGAATCAGGAGTTTTTTCCTCGGTTTGGATTATGGTATCTGAGCTTTAAAATTGTAGTGACCTATGGCGAAATTAGAAATCATATACAATCAGGGGTTTTTTCCTCGGTTTGAATTATGGTATCTAAACATTAATGGTGTCCCAACTAACAAGGTGGAAAAATGTTCTGGCCAATCAGGGCATTTGTTTATTAATCATTCATCCAATCAGATCGCTGAAAAGACATAGATTTCGAAGATTCAACAGCTCAAGAGCCCTGAAAATGGCGGAAAAACGCGAAAGCTGTGGAAAAAATAGCGTTCAGGGTTCTGTATTTCTGCCGTAAACACGCTAACTATTTGGCCCCATTCTGATATTTCTCAAATCTATGATAGTTTATCTAAATTTTTACCGCTTACGAGGTTAATATTTTACGTAATTGCTCTAAAAATCGACTCGACAACTCGCTCAAAAACCACTAGCTGAAACGGGGGTGTCCTCAGAATACATGTAAATATGCGTATCTTCCTAGCACGATAGATTTTGTCTTTATGTAAGTAATTAGAAATCTATTTATGCATAAAATATGATTTTTTGAATTGGTTAATCAATTCTCAATAAATATAACAAAGAATATGAGCAAAATACAAGTCAATTTCAGTTTTCAAATAATGATTTCGCAAATTTGCTTGACCCCCGTTTTTTGCTGTAGCTCAATTTCATTCATCGACGTGTCCGAGCTTTTCCATGACTTTTGACGTCGAATTTTGTACGGCGGGAAACTCAGACTGAAATTTTCAAACAGCTGCAAGTAATAACTAATGGTTTGTAAAGATGGTGGAGTAGTTTTAACACAAAAGTAAGGGCTCTGGCAAGGTAAGTGTTAGTTTACTAGAAATATTAGTTATAGTTTATAAGTAAAAATATTAGTTTATTGTTCCGTACTCGCGATTCAAAGCTAAGACTATTTTTGAGCGAGTTGTCGACTCGATTTTTAGAGCAATTACGTAAAATATTAACTTCGTAAGCGGTAAAAATTTAGATAAACTATCATAGATTTGAGAAATATAAGAATGGTACGAAATATTTTACGAGTTTACGGCAGAAATACAGAACCCTGAACGCTATTTCTGCCACAGCTTTCGCCTTTTTCCGCCATTTTCAGGGCACTTGAGCTGTTGAATCTTCGAAATCTATTGTCTTTTCAGCGATCTGATTGGATGAATTCTTAGTCAAAGAATGCCCTGGTTGGTCAAAAACATTTTTCCACCTTGTTGTCCCAACTACCTATAATGAAATGAGAAACCATAAACTATCAGGAGTTTTTTCCTCCTTTTCAATTATGGTATCTAACCTTTAATGGAATGAATACCTATATAATGAAATAAGAAATCAAATAAAACCAGGAGTTTCTCCCTTGGTCTTAGATTTTTTTCAATAGAAATAAACAATTAGCTTACCATTTTAGGAAACTTGAAGTTCATGGCAGCAGCGAGTTGGTATCCTTCTGGCCAATCCTCCTGTAATTAGAAAAACTTGAGTATTGAGCTTATGAGTGATAGAGATAGATATATTTGAGAAAATATAAAAAAAAACATGATAAACAAATCTCTCCGCAGTGCTACATATCTCTCACAGTACTGAACATCCTTCAATGACCCTATGATATCTCCCTCTACATTACTGATGGTATCGTCCACAGTACTGAAAATGATTCATAGTACTGATGGTATCCCTTCACAGTCACAGTACAGAATATCCTCAACATTACTCAATTTCCTCCACAATACTGAATATCTCCCACAGTACTGATGGTATTCCTCTACAATATTGATGGTATCCATCCACAGTACTGATAGTATCCATCCACAGTACTATTGGTATTCCTCCACAATATTGAATATCTCCCACAGTACTGATGGTATTCCTCCATAATATTGAATATCTCCCACAGTACTGATGGTATTCCTTCACAACATTGAATATTCCCTAAAAAAATCCGAAATTCCTTTCTTACCTTTGATGGCGTACCAAGAACAGAACACAATTTGAAAATCATGTCAACTTCACTACTTCCCGGAAATAACGGTCGCAGTGTATAGGTTTCTGCCATTATACAGCCAACTGCGAATATATCAATCGGTGAGCTGTAATTGGTTGATCGAAGCAGCACTTCCGGTGCTCGATACCTGGAATAAAAAAGAATTCTTAGAAATATGAACTCGCAGTAAAGAGAAGGATGCATTTAAAGAACTTTATCAATTCAAGTTTAACCATAATTTCAAAAGATTAGGCCCAAACAGTGCGTAACTTTCGACTTAGTTACCGTTAGCCCCCAAGGCCTTATTCAATTTTCGGGGTTCTAGAGAGGGGGGCTTATAATGGCGTGGGCTTTTTAAAGAGGGCTTGGAAAATAAATTCTTCACTAATAAGCGTGTTAAGTTAGACATTCGCAATGTTACCATGGAGGCATCCATTAGCTATCCCTAAATCATCAAATTTTACTCTACAATCTTTCTTGTATCAAGAGGGGGGCTTAAAAGAGAGGGGGGCTTATTCGAGTGGGTGCTTCTTAAAGAGGATTTGGAGAAGAAATTCTTCACTCTCAAGCATGTTAAGTTAGGAATTCGCAATATTACGATGGAATACACCCATTAGCTATCTCTAACTTATAACATGATAGTCTTTCTTGTACCAAGAGGGGGGCTTAAAAGGCAAGGGGGTTAATAGAGCTTTTATGGTATTTCAACATTTTAAAGCTTTACCTAGCTATGAAATCTGGATGAAAATGAAATATCTTAGATGTTTACTGTTGTTATCACGAAACAATCAAAACTATTATAAATTCCAAAAACTGTCTGCACAGTTAACCATATTTTTCAGCTTGAGAATTAGAGGGAATCTAACTCTGCACCAACAAAGCAGTCTAGGTCAACCTAAGCCATGACTTGCAAATACATTTTGTGGTTGTGAATGAATTAATCCGACAAAAAGAGAATTTGTTCGATGACTAAAGTAATGAATTTATAGGTTTGAGATTTCTTAAATCAGCGATAAAAACCAGACAAAGGTGGTGGGATTCAGATTAGTGGAAACACTAAGTGTGATAGGTGGTACGACGTAAAGGATTACTCTGTCCTGTCAATTAGTAATAGGTCAGTAAGTAACTGCTCATAAATCTGGAATATACGTAACCCCCTGCTTATTAATTTTTCTAAATATCCATTGAGTGCAGGGATGGCCAAATGGTTGAATTAAGCAACCCTTGGTCAACGGGTCGTTGGTTCGAAACCACCTTCAGACCTGTCACATAAGCACGAGAATTTGCTAGCTCTCTTTAACTCCAGGCCAAAAAGGCAAAAGGTGTGGTTACATCCAGAGGAGGGACCAGGGTCGCACTGCTAGATTAGTTAGACTATTCCGTGGACCCTTCGTGCTTTACACATAAACCAATACCCAACTAACGCTCAGCTCATGCAATGATATAATTGAGAAATAAAGAAATTGGTTCGTCAAAACAGTGCTCAATACATTGAAGTAGAGCGGTTAAGTATACCGAGAAGGCAAGACTCAAGAAAGTAAAATCGCCATCGCAATTTCCATAATCAGGAGATGTATATTACATTACTTAAAAAATTATGTTCTATACTTTGCTTATGAATAGGAAACGGCTTACGAAACCAAGCTATAGCAACTTCCTTAAAATATTTTCTTCAAAAACGCTGAATCAACCTTTTCAAGAAGTGGACTTGGGGATATTTCGGGGGGTTTCCCACTATAAACTAGTCTATTCCAGACCCCCCTCTATCCTAGGCCCGTAGCAATTAGGTGGCACAGTGTGAAATTTCCACCCCTGGGCAATTTGATTGAGCTTTTTTCCACTCTTAAAATATTTCAAGTAACCACAACAGCTTTTTTATTGCCTAGTGTTGCAACATTCAGAATATGATTGAAAAGAAGTAAACCTTGATGAGAATAAGTGTGGAAAACAGCATATTTTATGATTGAAATAAAAGTGGCTTAAATCCTGAAAGTTTTTGTTATTATAGTGACCATTCCGTTTTTATTTTAATGATGCTACATCTTTCAGCAACCATTACATATTTTCAATAAGCACTGAACTGAAAATGAAATAAGACCTGAATTGAAGGAGCTCGCTTCAGCAAAGGAGCTCGTATTCAGATTTGCCCTCCAGCTCAGAAATTTTTAGTACTGAGCTCGAGCTAGCTTATAAAAAATGTGTGTATTATACAATGATACCAAGTTGGTATATTTGTGGCATATTTTCACCGGGACCTCTTCATAGCAGTCTATGATAACTTATAAAGCCAGGTCTTGAAAAACGGATGAGATAACAATCTTACCATCTTGTAGATACATAATCAGTATAAGGAGGTCTGGACCGAATTTCTCTCGCTAGTCCAAGATCAGCAATTTTGACGATTTCTGGTCCACTGCACAAAACATTTTCCGGCTTCATATCCCGGTGAAAATAACCTGAAAAATGGGATTTGGATTAGATTCTTATGTCATGTGTGTTGAGTGGCCGAGTAGCTCAGCTGCAGTTAAGCTTGGTCGTGTGAGGTCAATATTTGGATAGGTGACCTTTGGGGTATTGACTGAACAACTCACTTCACCCTACTTCGGAAGGAGTGTTAAACTAGGGGTTTATGTAATTATGTATATTATGTGATTATGTGATATTAAGAGACTCTATGTTCCCTCCCAGTTATCACCACACTGGCTGTGCAGCAACTTGTAAACTTGACTCATTTTCAAACTTAGGCATATGATATAGGGTTATATTTTCTCGATGTTCAAGAACCAAAGAGTGCTTAGATTGCTACAAAAGCAACAAGCAAAAAGTAAAATGTAGATTGTGGATCAAGATCTACAAAGAGAGCTCAAGAAGTGACAACAACAACAACCAAAATATGAGTGATCAAGGGACCCGAAGTACCTATCCGATTCAAAAGACTCAAACATACAATATTTCACATGTGAGTTGCCTAAATAAAAAATAATCCATCTTAAACAAGATGTCATTATCATGTTTCAACAATTTTTCTTGACGAGTTCTGTACTGATAGAACTATTCAACAGGGTATCTGCTTAAAGGCTGACTCTGGCCATTTGAGGCGAGGGGTCGCCCTGCGCCATCTTAATGCCCTCTTAAATCACTTGAGGTGGGTGATAAGTAGTTCTCCTCATTTATTAAATTTGAAGGGAATCACCCACCTCAATGTGCATTTTTACTAAGGGATAGCCCACCTGAGAGCAGTGAGGAGAGCAATCCACTGCCCACCTACTAAAAGTTTCATGGCCTGGTCTGCTTAAAGGATAGTTAAAGACTTTATACGTATAATACATTCGCATGCTGGTCTTACCATTTTTATGCATGAAGGCCATACCAAGAAGCATCTGATACGTTATATTCCTTACAACTGACTCTGGGAATAATCTGTCCCTGTAAACGAAAAGCAGAAAATAAGATTAAGTATAAATCAAAACCTGAAAATGAAAGATATCTCTTCATCTGGTCTCTCTATCATCTTGGTTGTGCAAGATAAACATTTTGATGGGTGTCCTTAGAGGTGTCAACCAAACAACTCACTCTACCCTCTTTGGGATAGGCCATTTAACTAGGGGTGCCGTGCCCCTGCTGAAAATAGGGCCACTGGTCTTTTGCAGGCAAGCATGTTACATTTTAAACGAAGAAAGTCCACAATACTAGGCTTTGTGCCGGATCCTTTTCGATGCTTGCGGCAAAGTAGGTAAAACACTGAAGAAGCCCTGTATTCCAGGGCGAAATATTGACAATTTTCTTATATATATAATATAATATTCGATCCATCTACGTATTTTCTGTGTGTGTCGTCTTGTGCTGTTCCTGTCTCGCTTCAAGACATAACTACCTACCTACCAGATAGGACTGCGAAGTATACTTTAGAAGCAGGATTTGGAACAGCAATGGATATCATTAGGAAACATGACCAACTAAAATAATTTTTACTTTGAGAGCTGAATCAATAATTTACACTACAAATAAGTGGTACACTGGTCCTATCTTCTGAACAAGGGATGAGTGATCTAGCCACTCTGCCATCCCCTTCACAAGAAGACGATTAATCTAAGCTTTCTGATATTTTGAAATATTTGGTCAGTATTTCAGAGCTTTTGTGTACTTGCCAAAAATGCGTGCCTTAATGCAGTGTCTGCTCCTAATGAAAAAGCATATGTGGTTTATGGTAACTTACCTGTTTTTCATGAGCTGGTAAAGATTTTCCTTCATGTATTCAAACACAAAATAAAGATGGTCGTTCTCCCGTACTACTTCTTTCAATTTGACAACATTTGCATGGTTCATTTTTCGTAATGACTGGAATAAGAGATACAAATTAAAATTGAAGCAAATCAGTAACTGTATTATCAATAAATAGGACTGAGGAATGCTTCCCATTACTTTATATGAGAATTCAAGTGAGTGAGTGAGTGAGTTTATGTTTAACGTGCTAGCCTACAAAAGGCCACAAGAGGCCTTATTATTTCTAGAAGCACTACATTAATGAATATAGCAGTTTGAGGACCTAGAGTTTTAGTTTTGTAAAGCGCAATAGATAGATAATTTATTATTTGCATGCATGCTATAAAAATGTAAATTTTATTATTGTTATTATTATAAGAAGTCAAGTGAGTTTGAGTGAGTTTATGTTTAACGTGCTAGCCTACAAAAGGCCACAAGAGGCTTCCCAAAAGCCTTACATTCATGAATATACTAGTATGAGGTCCTAGTGTGTTTGATGCTCCCAGTCATGCAACAGAATGCTTGAAAACAAGTTCACTGATATCCATTTTATTCAGTATAGAAATGAGAGTATAGAAATGGATATCAATGTGTAATCGTACATTGTTTGTCCAAGTTTCTGAGTTGCTGCATAGCCAGAGTGTGGTGATAACTGGGAGGCCATATTTGGGTCTCCAATACTTCTTGAGCACTCTATGTGCTTCTTGTGCCATTCTCTACCTTTTACCTCTTTGGTCGTTGCTTTGGTAACATATTGAGCACTCTTTGGTTCTCCAATATAAACAATTTGTAACCTTAAATTGCATGCCCATGTTTACAAGTTACTGCACAGCCAGTATGGCAATAGCCGGGAGGAGACATTGGGCCTCTTGATCAAATACTTGGAAATGGATATCATAATTATCCATTAGAAAATAGGTGTACTAATGATAATGATATGTAGAATTAAGCTCACCTTGACTTCTCGTAAATTCATGCATTCCTCCCATGAGTAAAACTTTTTCTTCATTCTGCAAATGTAAAAATATTTGATTATGTTTCTACGGAATGATATCAGATCTTCAGAATGGCAAACATTATAAGAAACCAAACATCTTACAGTAAAAAGTATCATGATACTTGTAAAGGCCATCATCTGACACTCATTGGAGATTGCAGGACCAAAAGTCTGCAGAAATATTGAATTCTAACAGGAAAACAACAATATACATATTTTTCAACCTCAAAGGCTAAAGTAACCCCGTTTTACAGTGCCTCCACAGTACTGATGATATCCCCCAACCGTAACAAACACCCTCCCCACTTTTTATGGTAATTCCCTCTACAGTGTTGTATATCCTCTACATAGAACACAGACCGTGCCCCCCCCCCCCAAAAGTACTGAACATCTTGTACAGTGTTGTTGAATAAAAAAAATGAAACTGAACAGGACTGTACAGTACTAATGGTATCCCACACAGAACTGAGCACCCTCCAAAGAACTGATGACATCGCCCCACCCCCCCAGTACTAAACATCCTCCACAGCATTAAAAACCTTCAACAGTACTTCACAGGCGTTCCCCAGGGGGACAAGGCAAGCCCATAATCAGTCCTTTATTAGTTCATGTTAAAGTTCAGGATACAGCATGTGGCTATTCCAAATTCTAGCATGCATGCTGTGAGAAGACTAATTGGAACTGTTAGTTTCCATCCAAGCGCAGAGTTTTAACTGTGTGATAACGCAAACTTTCCAACTTTGATTGTGATGATAACAGAACACCTGCACCCTTAAGAGTGAAAGCTGTGTAAAAGACTGGGACCTCTGCACAATGGGTAATTTCTTCAATGTTATCTGACAGGTATGTTGAAAATACTCACTTTTTAATAGCCACTGTTTCGCCAGTGTCGCTTGTCTTGGCCAAGGCAACCGATCCATACGTCCCATCACCAAGTTGCTTCACAACTTTATAACGATGCATTTTTACAAAGTAACTTCTCCAAATATAAGAGTATACAGTTATGTAATGTCAGCGATATTTTCCAGAATTTCTGGAAAAAGGCCTTATCAGATAATTTTGCAAGATCTACAGTCTTGAAAATTTTTGTTGAAGTGCTCACTAGAAGACATATAAGATCTTCTTGCTCAGCTTGCACAGTTCTTTAAGCAATCCAAAAACTTTATATAGGTCTAGGCCTTCTATATATATTATAAATAGGCAACACTCCAATATGTTGTTTATACGGCTGAAATAGGGTGAAGTTAAGACATCTAATAGAGTGATTTTAGCAGAGTCAACCTTTGAGGATATTTTACTGTCGATGAGGGAGCCATTTCACTTCTTCGTTCTTCGATCAACACAATTCGAACTCGACATTTTGTTTTGTTTTGCTAGGGGACGATCACGCCCTCAAAAAGTAAGTTATATCCAAGCTGTAAATTTCAATCAATTATTCTTTTTCTTGTTATGCTAGGTATATAATAAGTCATCCCAAAGTGGCCTTGACTGCAGCTTTATTCCATCATCTCCATAAGAAATCCAGAGCTTGAAAAATGGCGACTCGACCGTCAAAAGCGGCCTAAGTGAAGTTGGTAAAAACAAACGCTTTTCGTGTAGTTTTCTTCCTCGCAACTGCTTAAGCATGCATATTGTTGAAAGAAGCAATCCTTTCCAATTACGCTTTAGGCGTTTCTTGTCGTTTTTCTGCTTCTTGGCCTTCGCTTTCCGTGGTTTCTTGGCTGATAAATTATTAACAATGTACACTGAAGCAGAAGAAACAAATCTTGTGTAAATAGTGATAAGGTGATCAGGGATAGTATCAAGCAAAATATCAAAATATGGCTGTTTGTGCACAGGGGAACAAATGACTTTTAGTAAGTTTCCAAGCCACCACAGGACTTATTAAAATCAGGCACTTTTATAAAGGGGGGCTTAATTGGAAATGGGGGGTAAAAGGATATTCATGGTCCTGGGTTCGAGGTAATATCCCAAGAAAACTGGTTGAAAATTCTGATAGCCTTTCCAGTATTCAGAAACATCCTCATAAAAGTATGTGGCAGGCTACATTCACACTATCGACACCCTGTGGCTTTTGTGACGTCTAAGTGACGTACCCGTATTTCAACTGATACTTTTTATGATTCAGCTTGTTAACTTGACAACAAGACAACATCCGAAGCCCTCGATCAATTCAGTGCTTCCTAAAGCAAGCTGAATAGACAAAACCTTCTTGAACAAGATTTTCAGGGTTTTGATGCTACAAATTTGTGGAGTAAAATGCACCAATGCTGTTGTCTTCTAATAGCACAATTTATACATTTTGCAATTCCTAGATTTTTTTACTACTTGATTGTAGGGGTAACGCCCAGTTTTAGACCACTCCCTTTTTCAAGGAATTGAAAAGTTCTTCTCACTACGCTGATTGCTAAAAATCATTTTAGAAACAGCTTTTAAATTTCAGGAGAGTTTAAGGTACATCAGCACTGTGAATTTAATTCAACCCCTTACAGCTAGGTGGGCCAAAATTCTCCCACCTCCAAAAAATTGAGGTGGTCCACCACTAGCATGCCCCCACCTCCAACGTTTGCATTCATCATTTGTTACACAATGTCCACCTCTGAGGCACAATGCCCCACGTAAAGTGTAGGCAGACATGGGCGTAGGAGATAGGGGGCTGGCGTCAGTCTCCCAAACTTTGAATTTTTTCTGAAAATAAGGCCCATTCGCGCACAATTTTTCTCTCAGTCGGGCAAGAGCCTCAGTATACAATGGGCTATCTTCGGGCAGCCCCCCCATTTTTTCTGTGCCCCTACGCCGATGTTAGCAGATTTCTTACCAGCCGTTCAAAATATCAATTTCTTTTTAGAGTCTACTGAGCCTTCAACAGTTTTCATCATAGAATTATTATTATACATTATATAATATATGTATGGCAATGATTTTGAAAGTAAAAGAAGCTTAATGATTAGAGGCCAGGGACGGTAAGCGACTGAAAAGGGGTTAAAACAGTGTTTAATATGGGTAATGTAAGGTTTTCGCGTGTTTGGAGATACCGGATACGAAGTTTGTGAGTCGGTTTCCCATGAAAAGGCTCGATACAAAGAGTAGAAATATATTCTGTATATCTCCTGATGAGTGGGTAACCACGAAACAGGCTGGTCGAGATGGAGAGTTTTGTCTTTCGAGTCTTCTTCTTCTTAGGTAGTGTAGAGATACCAGATACATATTTTCAAAGCCTATTCTATCATTTTGGCACATTTCGGCTATTTTGCAGACTGTGGAATGAGGAAGACCAAGACCTTGATAGGATAGGGGACTCAACAGTTCTGTTGGTCGGAAATTGGTAAATTTGATCACCCCTCTTGGTTTCTAAATACAGAGATTCCATATCTGCAGATAGGAAACTAGAAAGAACACCATAACGGTTATGAAAGTTTATAAGGATAAATGAGATTACAAATATGAAAACATAGTCATAAGAGAGGTACATAGTCTAGAAAGCAAAACAACAGGCATTTTGCTCTCATTGCATCAGCCTACTATCTTGCGGAGCATGACGAGCGTGCACACTATCAAAATAAAACAATGCCAAATTACATCAAGATTGATTCGGTAGTAGAGCAGAACGAGAGTGCATACTAATAAAAGGAGACAATAAAATTTAGTAAGATTTTCAGCACAAAAAGATAAGATAAAAGACTCACTAAGTTTCAAGACTACATCTCTCTAGTGACTGTGGTGAAACTACCCAAACTTTGTGAAAAAACCACATTTACAAGCTGATCTTCTAGAGATGCAGCATTAGAATATCAAACGGGTGGAGGAAGCATTGGGGCATGGGGGTAACTAGGAAAATAGGGGCTCTTCCTTCTTTTTATAAATCCTCAGGCGTTGTATATTTAACGAGGAGCATATCTTTCGGCCAAAATGTTATCCTTGTTATCTCGGTGATCCAGCCCCAACTCAGGGGAAGTGCCATGGAGTGCACAACGGGGGCAGTATCCACTCAACCTTATCAATATTTTTACAGCATTTAGGCCTGTATGATGGTGGGAGCTTAGGAACCCCATGCCTGCTAGCTTTCGTCCACCTCACATTTTGGGGCGGATGCCAGCCCTACCCCCCACTTCTTATACTACTCCCCGTACTCCCCAAATCGCTAGAGCAGCTATTTCCTGCTACAACTGGACCCTGTCAATGTCTCTCTTATCATTGAGCACAGGTCTGAATGTTCCAGACATAGGCTTCTTCTTATTTCTTCGCACACAGTAAGCCACGATTAGGATGAAGACAAGCACGAGACACACTCCACCACCGAAGAATATTTGATCATGCATTGCGAGCGTTGATGCCCACGAACCTGGAATGGATGACAGTATAACACTCATTTTTTATAAAGAACCGTTTGTAAGAAACAACTGGAAATAATTACAGCATGACACTCATTTCTTTCATAAGAAACTGTTTGTAAGAAACACCTGGAAATAATTACAGCATTACACTCATTTTTCATAAGGAACCGTTTGTAAGAAACACCTGGAAATAATTACACCATTACACTCATTTTTTATAAGAAACTGTTTGTAAGAAACCTATTAGGGGCTTTTCCAATCGTGCATTGCATAAAATATCTATGGAGTGAAAAATTGAAACTTAAGTACACGCTTTTTTTATAAGGAACCTCAAGGTATAGTACCAAAAGTTCCTTAAATTTTATATTGTTCTCGATTGTTACAGGAAACAATAGAACAAAAGAATCCATTGTATTTTACAAGAAATTCTAGTTGTAGGTTTCTTTTAAACGGTTCCTTATAAAAAAGCGTGTACTAATATAAAGTCTCAACGCAGCTTCGAAAGATTAAGGCCGTTGCAATTTTGGTAGCTAGGAGTTGCTAAGGGGAATACTGCCATCTTGCATTGCATGAAAAATTGCCCCATTTTTTGCAGAATTTTCTATTTTGCATAACTGCATGGATGGATTGAAAAGAGTTGTACACTTACAGTCAGATTTGTCGTGAGCAGGAAAAATGGCGGTCATCAGATGCTCGTTTTCCGGCAATGGGAATTTGGCATAGTAGAGAACCTGAAGTAGAAGGGTTAATCGGTAAGTCAATACTCAACAAGTTTAAGAAGTAGCCTCAATTCATCAGAGTACCAGAGATTTTTGATTGAAATTGATTTGTCTTCCTCTCCCCCAATTTCCCTGTTGGGAATGGTTCACTGATCTCAAAAAAGACTGGAACGAGCACTGATCTCAAAAAAAGATTGGATCAAGCATTTGTCGTTTTGAAATGAAGTCATTGACGGCCATATTTGTAGGTCCAATTCAATACATAGAGATTCTACTAGGGACTGCTTTTTTCCTTGAAGATTGTTGGAACTTTATGAATGCTAAGTAAGAGATTGAGTATTCGTGCAGCTATTGATAGCAAAGAATCAAGTCAATACAATTTCTTTGGCAGCCATATTGGGAGGCCAAACGAAAGCCCAAGCAATTGGCTTCATGATCTGAATCCAGAGACAACAGAATGTTCGACCCAGTCTTTATTTTGAGATCAGTGGGATGGTTAAAGGAATGTTTCCCCAGTTTCCAGCAACCATCTGACATTATGAAAAAGCTCTTAATCTTGAATAACAGTGAGTTCGCTGAAGTTTGTATGTTGAGTGAGAAAAGTTAGGGGAACAGTGTTTTCAGGGTTTGATTTGATGGGGGAGGGAGGGGAACGATGTTTCCAGGGTTTGGTTTGATGGGGGAGGGGGTTTATCAGTCATCAAAATATAAAGCTGTCACAATACGTCATATCCACGGGGTAGTGCCATGATACCTAGAAATACCTAGGGCGCGTCATACAGGGGGTGGAGGATAAATAGCTTTATCAAAAACATCATAGCCCCAATGAGAAGGGACTGAAAATCTCCATGGCCCCTTAGTGTAGAGGTAAATAATTCTCGTGATCCATGTCAATAATTCATAGCTCACTTTTCAGCGTCCTGACAATGAGAGTATAAAGTATCTATAGATGCCTCATTGGTTTGTGTGTTTTCATTATGAGATTAGGATTGTTGTAATAAAATCTATACATAACTCCATTTGCTCTTTGATAATTCAACAGTCTTTGGATGGTACAAAACTTCAATATAGCCAGAAAAATCGGAAGCATAGCGAAACGAACGCATAAATTACTTAAGCTGTTCGTCTGACACTCAACAGAGTAATACGTCAGAAAGAGAACGAAACAGAAACCTAACTGATTTATATACCCAGATGTGGAACGAAATAGGCCAATCAGAAAAGAGGTGAATGATTGGTATAGTGTAGGAAAACCATTCAACACCCACGATACAGTGAGCTGACCAATAAGATTACTTTACGAGCCCTAAGACGAAAACGAACTCTTTCTGTCTACACAATAGGGGATCCCTGGTTTTTATATAGACTAATTCCAACGTTTTCGTTTCGCTATGCTTCCGATTTTTCTGGCTATATCTTTGACAATTGATTTGAACTTTTATTTTGCAGACAGTGATAGCATAAAATACAATTTTAAAACTCTAGATTGGATTTGCCGAAAGAATTTTCATAACCCATTCAAAATCTGCAAATATTTCTCATGGATCATTCTGATACACTGAAAATTCTTGGTGGCCCCAGCCTTATCATCCGCCCCCCTGTAGCAGATACGCGTCCCTAACACCACTCGCCTGCACTTGGACCTGCTTGTGTGTTGAATATTTTGAGCTGGCTTTGAAGGTCGAGAATCTAAACAGTATCATCGATGTTTTTCCAGAGAAGTTGATGGTTCTAAAAAGAAAATGAGAAGAATTAGTTCCTTGCAGAGTTAAAAAACCTGGGGAGCCTTTGAGGGCCTGTGCTCCCAAGAGATTGTATATATCAAAAAGGGCACTTTGCTCTGCCTTGGGCACATGGGTGGATATCTTTTTTCGTTATCAGAGTACCCCTTTTTCTACTTTAAGTCCCCTTATTTTATATACAAGCTTCCCACTGATCTCAAAATAAACATTGGATCGAGCATTTTGTTGTTTCTGGGCTCAGATGTTAAAGCCAATTGCTTTAGCTTGCGTTTGGCCTCCCACTATGGCTTGCAAAAGAAATTATATTGAATTGATACTTTGCTGAAAATAGCTACACGCTCCTCCAGTCTCGTGCTGAGCATTCATAACATTCCAACGGAACATAAAAAGTAGCCCCTACTAGTGGAATCTCAATGTATTGAATCAGACCTGCAAATATGGCCGCCAATGACTTCATTTCATATGCTCGATCCAGTCTTTTTTCGATCAGTGAAGCTTCCTTGTAGTTCTGTATTACTTCAATTAGACTTAAAATCACAAAGACTAAAAACATCACGTAACACGTAGGATAAACATAACATACAATAGATATCTTGGTCTGTCTCAAGGAAGTTTTTAAAGAGCACATGAACCAAAACATTTTATTCGTGGAAATGATAGGTACTGTTGAATGATAGAAAACGCCGTTTAGATTATTTTGATATCTCCTTTTGTTTTCAAATTATCCACTTACTTGCAGTATCAGAGGATGACGTCATAATGTTTGCAAAATATTAGGTTTACATATGGGGATATAGCAGTATCTCATCATGTAAAGATTATAGTTGCAAGAAATCTTGTTGCAGAGCTGAATAAATGTAATGCAGGTCATTTAACATGTGTGCATGATTTTTGGGAAAGCATACTAATCGATAAGTAATATAGTTATTGCATTTCTCTTGGAAATGGAGTCAACATGGTATATTTTCTGGACCTTTTACAAACCATGTGAAGTCATCAGCCAATCCTACAAAATGGTGGATAACTTGAAAACCAAATGATATATCAACAAACTTTTCACAGAGTTTCTAATCATTCAACAGTTGCTATCTTTTCCCCCAATAAAATTTTTTGCTTTATGTGCTCTTTAAAGACCAGTCGGCCCACGGGTTTGCCCCAGCAATAAAAGAAAAAATACTACTTTTTGGCCTGGCTCTTTCAGTATTTGTAATTGCAAATAATCATTGTTTTGACTAGTTCATAAATGTTTTGAAAAGAAAAACCATCTAAATCTGGGGGCCCCTTCTCATGTTTTCCCCGCCAGTGAAACAATCCTTGAAAAATTAACTGGTCATTTTTCATTTTTTTTGTCATTTTAATCATATTTCTACACAAAACCCTATCAGCTCTACAATAAAAACAAATGTAACTGGGAGTCTTGTCACCAGATTTCAAATTTCAAACTATCCAACAAGAAATCAAATAGATCTGGATACCCAAAGACAGAACTTAGAATTCTCAAAAGGGAATTTTTTCTTTTCTACTGCAAAAGTATGGAATGAAATCCCATTGACAATCCGACCAAGTTGCACATTGAATACGTTTAAAAGAAGGTTGAAAGAATTCTTAAAAACTTAAGAACCTTTTGAAAGCAAAGTCTGTCTGAGGATTGCGAGAAAATGAAACTCTGAGTAATAGAAAACTTGTTTCTGCTGTGAAATATAATATATAGAGTTGACACGCAGGGGGAGAATCAAAAACTCCTTTGACAGTTGGTCGTGAGAATAGACCACTGATCTTAAAAAAGGACTGGATCGAGCATCTGTAGTTCTGAAATGAAGTCAACTGGCAGCCATATTGGGAGATCCAGTTCAATACATAGAGATTCCACTAGGGAGTGCTTTTTTCTTTGATGATTGTTAGAATGTTATGTATGCTCAGCTCAGCATGAGACTGAATATTCTTGTAACTTTTGTTAACAGAGAATCAAGTCAATATAATTTCTTTGGCAGCCATATTGGGAGGCCAAATTTAAACCAAAGCAATTGGCTTCAAACATTTGGTTCCAGAAAGAAAAGAAAGATCGATCCAGCCTTTATTTTGAGATCGGTGGAATATACCTTATTCCTGTTCATGCTACCATCTTTAATCAATGCAAATTTACCCCCTGGATATCCCTTAATGAATTGCTTTTCCTTAGCAGTCGCAAAGGAATGTGGGATATCCAGGGGGTGAATTTGCATTAATTCAAGATGGTAGCATTAATAGGAAGAAGGCCTTTCAAATCTCTCAAAATTAACGCGTGTACCCCCTGGGTCAAGAACTAACCCTATCGGCAATGATAATTAAGCACTAACCCTATCGGCAATGACAATTAATAAGGATACATACTTCCAATTGGAGGTCAGTCTGTCGAAGTTCATATTGATTTCATCTACGCCATAGAAATTCCGGATAAAAACATTGACAGTTGGTTCTTCCAAGCAATGAAGAAATTTCACTTCAAACATCGCCTCAGATGCCCAATTTGATTGGTGTAAGCGACATACGTATTTCTCTGTCGTCGTTTGGTAGCTTGCTGCAGCGTAACACTCGCTTTTTACTGGAAAATAGGAAATGTAGTCAAGGTTTTGAGGAGAAGTAGGATTTGGAAAATCAATTGAGATAATTTGTGAGAATGAAAATGCCCGGGTAGGACTCGAACCCACGACCTCTAAATTCGTACTCTAGAGCGCTACCAATGCGCAATCGGGGCTACGAGAAACCCAGGCCATTTCATTCACACAAATTGCACCACCACTCACCGAATGCGGAGACGAACCTATCCGGGCTCTTTGACACTACACTGGACCATTTGTGTGAATGAATTGGCCTGGGTTTCTCGTAGCCCCGGTTACGCAGTGGTAGCGCACTAGAGTACGAACCTAGAGGTCGTGGGTTCGAGTCCTACTTGGGTCATTTACATTCTCACAAATTATCTCGAGTCAAGTTTTTATAAGGTGTAACGTAAGGATCTTTACTAGCTTCTCTTTTGATATAAAGGACAAATGTATTTATTATTTGAACGAAAACTTGTGCCAAAAAGTTTTATTGGTGCCAAGTGCTTTTTTTACTTATTGTATGTAAAAGCTCTATTAAGCTCCCCCTCTCTTTTAAGCCCCCACTTTTCATACAAGAAAGGCTACAGAGTAAAATGTGATGAGTTAAGGATAGCTAATAGATGTATTCTATTGTAATATTGCGAATTTCTAACCTAACATGCTTGAGAGTGAAGAATTTCTTCTCCAAATCCTCTTTGAAAAGCACCCACTCCAATAAGCCCCCTCTAAGACCCCGTTTACACTGGGTCGGTACGCTTTGGATCCGTAACGAAAGTGTTACGGATCGGCCTCCCGATTACACCAGTACTTTGGATCCGCAACACTTTTGATCCTGCCAACCGCAGCGCTTTTGATCCGTTAGGGATGCAAGACGCACCGGCACAGTGTAAACACCGTGAGCCGCAATGAAATCGTTGCGGATTCACAACGAGGGCTTTTTTCATTGAAATACGCATGCTCGGTTCAAAAAAAAACAAAGACGACCGGTACAGTGTAAACGGATAGGTAAACGGAACGGTCTTGATCCGTTCTAGTGTAAGCGCACTCGATCCGTTACTAAAGTGTGACCTATCGAAACTGTACCGGTACAGTGTAAACGGGGTCTTAAACCTCAAGAATCATATGTATTACCCATTTGATTGGAAAAAAGAAAAAATAGATAGAAAATAAACTTTTTGAAATAAGTAAAAGCTTTTCGATTGAAAAATCATCACTATAATTTTCTAATCGAAAAGCTTTTACTTATTATACAAAGTTTGTTTTCTGTCTATTTTTGCTTATGTTTGACAAACTGGCATTGTTGTTTGAATATTTTACGATTTGATTAGCTACCTCTTTTTGAATTTGGTAGCTTTAGCTTTGATTGATTAGGAGGCTATGCCCGGTTTCCAATGGCCAATGTTCTTCCTCGCTTAGAAGGTTATATACGAGGAAGATTAAGTTATAATTTGCAGGCTGGGATATATAAACATTACTTTTACCCAAGAAGCCGAAAGCACCAAAAAAGACTTCCATTGAATTTACCACTTAACAATGCTATCAAACGGCACTTTCATACCATTAAAATTGAATTTGTTTATATAATCCTTCCTCAATTTCTCAGGTTTTTCTCATCCTTTCTCCGGTCAATGACCGTGCGGCTGTAATGATTTCCTTAAAAAGACCCCGTTTACACTAGCAGGGATCCAAATGGATCCGTACCCAAACTAGCCCAGATAGGCCTCCCGTTTACACTAGACCTGTGGATCCGTACCCATTTGGGTCTGCTATCTGGACCCATTTGAGATCGCTTTCCAATGTGTACTCATTTGGATCCGTGCTCGTTTAGGTCTAGTGTAAACAGTTGGAACCGTTTCCAAACGGGTACGGATCGTAGTCGAGGCCAATTTCTCTTTGCTTTGTAATAAGATTCGCGTCAAAGTGCTGAAAACGGGGCTGGACCTGGCTGTGGATCCGTTCCAGTGTAAACGCGATCTGAAATGGATCCGTTCCAGTGTTAACACTAGCAAATATGGAAGGGTTCTAAATTGGATCCGTACCCATTTGGATCCGTTCTAGTGTAAAAGGGAGCTGAGGATCGATAATTATCATTCTAAAGCGGGGAAATGTACTTTACAATGACATTAAGCTATCTAAAAACCCTTTGAATTTAGGTTTTCAAAACTGTCTCAAAATCAAATCCCTCTTTTATGTCAGATATTTTCAAATCAAATTGCACAACCAGCAAACAAGAAGTCCACGTAAGATAACTCATTACGAAACTAATCAAGTAAATTTCGATTCAGTTAAGGCTTTTATCACCAGACCGATGAATCTTAAACGATTTACCAAATATCTTTTAAGGCCTGCTGACGTAGGAGAAAGTCTTATAAACTTCCTATGGAAAACAATACTATTTCAAGGGGGAGGGGGGCTGATGGGATATGAAATGCTAGGAAAGCCATGAAAGTTTATGCAGGATTTTGAAAATCAATCGAGGGAATTTGTGAGAATTGAAATGACCTTGGTGTGAGAAAACCGTCCCCCTTCAGCAGGTCCTACACTCTATAACACGAGCCTCAAATTTGGCCAAAACTTTAGAACAAGCTAAGAATAAACTGAGGCTGAACTTTTTTGGCTCAATATGAAAATTTTAAGAAATGACCATAAGACTGAGAAATAATCACAAAACAAGCTGATGTTGCTACAGCCCACAGATTATGTCAGATGGTCAGTGGAGTTAAACTTTGCAACAATTAACACAACTGTTAGCAAAAAGGCTTCCCAATAATTGTAAAAGTAAGAACAACTTAAGAACATTTCAGCCTGAAAATAAAGGAATATTTAAGAACAGCCAGCTTCAAATCAATTTTACTGGTTTTTATAAAAAAAGTGTATATCCACCAAGTTTCATGCTGGTATCACATTTTGCACGATTCGACTTTTCTTATGTGATAACAACCCTCACTATGTGTGGTTGTTTAAAGAGCCCGGATAGGTTCGTCTCTGTATTCAACGAGTGCTGGTGCAATTGGTGCGAATGAAATCGCCTGGGTTTCTCGAGGCCCCAAATAGCGCAGTGGTAGCGCATAAGAGTACCAATCTAGAGGTCGTGGGTTCGAGTCCTACTCGGGTCATTTTCATTCACACAAATTATCTCGAAAAATAAAGCTGTTCCACCTGCTTTCAGCGAAGATTGTAGCCCTCTTATTCGAGGTCTCCTCATCTGGTATAATCATTCGTAGGACAATTTTACGTTTATATATAAGAAGGTGGTTAGGCCTTAAGATCAGATCGCCGTCATTTTACTACTGGACTGCTCCCTATAAAATTCTAGAAAGATGGGGGTCAAAACTGTTAGCATTTCAGACATCATTTCACTTTTGTTGCAAGTATTCGTGTCTCTTTCTTCTTTGCAAACTTTACTTAACTCTTCTCATTCACTTGAACAAGATCTCTTATTTCATCTTGACTTGAATAGCTCCAACTTTCACAGTTGTGTTTGCAAATAAAAGTTTTTGGAACCAGTGCTTATTCCTAAGGAATCCATTACACAATAAGCAGAGCTGAAATCTGGTGCCAGGCCTTTCGACCCTTGAAGTTACGTAAATATCTAGCAAGCTTGTCATCCCTTAAGTTGCTTAAAATTCCTTTAAGATGCTTAAAGTCAACCAAGGGCGACTCAAAGGCCCCCTAAGGGCAGACTACAAATGCTGATAACAGAGTAAACGCATTTTTTTATAGGTAATTGCTTTATAAGCAAGTCAGTACTCGACATGAAAAAAAATGAAGCAATCCCAGTACTGGATAGAGGAATGCTAAGCAATTTGAAAATTCTATTTCTGATCCAATTTTCAATAAAAATCGTGCAGCAGCCATCAAGAAGCAGGTTATCGTTGATATTAGTACTCCGGTACACTTTTGTATGCAAGATATGTATTCGACTGTTACGCTTCGATTTCTCCCGTTAAAATTAAAGATTCCCACGAGGATTTTCGCCAAAAACTAGAATCTTCATTTTCAATGATAATCATAAGAATAAGAGTAAATGATTATCAACATTACCCTTTAATATGGTACCCAGGGGTGTCATTTATCAACCCTGATATTGGGGTCACGAATCGATATACAAATATCTAATTTTTTGAGAATCCTGCCTTTCAAGCAACTGTTAGTAGCTAGTAAAAGAATTTTTAGATGTTGATGAGAGGGGCCTATGGTTAGAAAATGGAGCTCGTCTTTAAATGGTTTTGAGCAGTATTTGATCGATACAGAACTTGAGGATGACGAGGAATCGGGAAAATAGGGAAACATAATCTTTGATCGGTACAGAACTTAAGGAGTGGTTGGAAAATCAGAAACATAGTGAAACCTAACAACTAATGAAGCTTTCGTCTGACACTCATCAGAGAAGTACGCCAGAAGAGTCTCTGATTGGCAGGTACAGGACTTGAGGATGGGGAGAAAAATCAGAAACAAAGCGAAATATTTCAACTATCAAATCAGAAGTTATCTTCTATATTTCTGATTTTCCTCTTAAGGAGATTTAGGGAGAAAAGTAAGTGGGTCTGATTTTGAGACGGGATACTCATGGTTTCAAAGGGGTTGATTTTCAAAATCTTAGATCAAAACCCTATCAAAAGTTAGGAGAAGCTTAGCACGCCAGACAAACAGGATACCTACATACTGATTATATAACGCAAAACAAACTTCACTCACCCCCGCAGAAAACTGCAAAGATTGATAAAAGCTGCAACAAAAATCCTTTCGTTGTCATCTTGATTGTTCTTGATGTTCTTTCATTGAAAAATTAATATTTTCTAACCTCTCCAACAGTTGCAAAACGCCTAGTTGATCATTTCCCGAGTTCCACTCTGGATCAATAGAAAGTTACTACGTACGCTTTTGCGCTATGACGCAGAAACGGGGGTTGGCTTTTTTTGACATCGCATCAGTAACTGCATTCTTACAGTCTGGTTGCCCATTGAAAAAACTTACATCCCTCGCCTCTTTCATTGTCTTTGTTTCAATTGATTATCCTTTTTTATTTAAGTACTTCACAGAAGATTCTAAAGTGACCCAGGGGAGCGTCTGCACATGATAAATGATATTCAGTAATGTTGAGGGATATCATCAGTACTGTAGAGGAAAACGACAAGCAATCTATGTATCACCTTCACAGTGCTTGTGGCTTCCATCCACAGTACTGAACATCCTCCACAGTACTGATCATATCCCCTATAGTACTGATAGTATCCCTCCATAATACTGAATATCCCCCACAGTGCTGATTATTTCCCTCCACATTACTGAATATCCCCCACAGTACTGATTATATCCCTCAAGAGTACTGAATATCCTCCACATTACTGATTATATCCCTCCACATTACTAAATATCCCCTATAGTACTTTGGGTATCCCTCCCCATTACTGAATATCCCCCGCAGTGCTTATTATATCCCTCCACATTACTGAATATCCCTCCACAGTACTGATGATAATTGATATCCCCTATAGTACTGATAGTATCCCTCCATGATACTGAATATCCCCCACAGTACTGATTATATCCCTCAAGAGTACTGAATATCCTCCACATTACTGATTATATCCCTCCCCATTACTGAATATCCCCCGCAGTGCTTATTATATCCCTCCACATTACTGAATATCCCTCCACAGTACTGATGATAATTGATATCCCCTATAGTACTGATGGTATCCCTCTACATTACTGAAAATCCTCCACAGTGCTGATGATATTCCTCCTATTGTACATCCTTCACATTACTGAAGGTATCCCTCCCAATTACTGCAAGACATCCATCCACATTACAGTACGGAACATCCTCCCCATTCTCCACAGTAGCTATTTATGGTATCTATCTACACTGCTGATGATATCCCTCCAAATAACTGCACAGTACAAACCCTCCATTTTATTGCGAGAAATCCCTCCACGTTATCTGCACACAAATTACCTTATCATCCTTATCAAACTTATTCTTATAAAAAAGACTGCCCACAGAAGCCTAATTAGAAAAAGTAACGAACCACGGGACAATAAACAACAGTTGAGCATTGAAAAGGACTCTACCGAGGAATGCGGACACAAATAAATCCATGTTTCGATTTATGAGAACTAATCTTGGTATGACCCACAATTGTTACCCATACAGTGCATACTCTCTCAGCTTTAGACGGAGGTTGCATGAGATAGGCCTAAGTTCCGAGAAATACAATTTTTTCTCAATCAGCAATGGGACTGTGATTCTAGCCCTCAAAGTTTTTGCTTTAATTAAGAAGCCTATACCTCTTTATGAGTAAGAGTTGCAAAAGTTTTGAAAAACAAACAAAATATAGACATTTTCCTGTACCCCAAACTGTTTAAATTGACGTTGTACATGCAAGAAAACCTTTAAAATACCTAATATGTTTCTTTTAACTATGAAACATATTGTGATCAAACATGGTTAAGAACTTTCAGCATTGTTGCTTAAGTACATAGTTGCTTAATTCGTTTCATAGAGCCCTGGAGTTGCTTAGTTGTTGGGTCAATCCAGCATTAGTTAACTTGTTACTTATTAAAAGGATGCATTTCGTGATTCGAGCAACACTTTCTTATTAAAAACGTTCTTGCAAAACATAAAAGGTGTAAACGATTGAAGGTGGTCATCTTATTTATTGGAATTCCAACTTTTCGATGATTAGATTTAGGGAAATCTAAGGGAATTTCCAATCCGGAAAAGGGAAATTCAATTTTTAGCCATGAAAGCACTGACTTATATAGTTATTTCCAGGGCTGTTTAATCGTATTCTTCATAACACTCTTGGTTGGTGATTTTTGCGCAGTAATGTGGAAGGATATCATCCTTAATGAAGAGGAATATCTTGCAGTAATGTGGAGGGATATATTGCAGTGATGTGGAGGGATATCTTGTAGTAATGTGGAGAGATATCTTAAAGTAATGTGGAGGGATATCTTGCAGTGATGTGGAAGGATATCTTGCAGTAATGTGGAGGGATATCTTCCATTAATGTGGAGGGATATCTTGCAGTAATGGGGAAGGACATCTTGAAGTAATGTGGAGAGATATCTTGAAGTAATGTGGAGAGATATCTTGCAGTAATGTGAAGGGTGCTTTGTAATGGGAAAGGATATCTTGAAGTAATATCAGTAGTGTGAGGGTCATCAGAAATGTGGAAGGGGGTTTAGTAATATGGAGCACTATTACTAGTAATATGGAGGGATATCTTGCAGTGATATTGATGGTGTGGAATAATTTGGAGGTTGTTTATTAATGTGGATAGACATCTCTCAGTAATGTGGTGGATGTGCAGAAATATGTGTGATGAAAAGCTCCATTATATTATTGTTTCATAGATCCTTCCTTCCCAACTTCTAATTGCTCCATTCTCCGTTTCAAATCCTCTTATCATAAGGCTGGAGGCATTGATCAACGGAAGAGAGACACATTGTCCTTTGATCTAATATCAACCTACACTTTCTGATAAGTCTATATTTCTCCAAATTCGTGCTGCGAGGGAAAGTTGAATGCGGAGGAGCAGGTTCATCCGCAGAGGTGCAGGTGAACAATACGCAGTGACCGAGTCTTGGTAGCTGTCAGTGAAGTCAATGTTTGTTAAAAGCAGAGGAAGGACAAGGCCCATCACGTTCAGGCACATAGGGTCTAGCCATTGCCAGCCCTTGTGCAATTTGAGTAATCTTTTGCCACCCCAAGAAAAGTTTTCATGTACCCACAATAGCTTTCTAATTGTTAAGTGTTGCACCCTTTAGAATATTATTAAACAGGAAAAAATATTGACGATAATAAGCGTGAAATTTCATGATTGAAATGTAAATAGGCCTAAATTCTGAAAGTTGTTGTTCCTATATGTTGTGTCCAAATTCGTTTTTTCATTCCGTTTTATCCCTCCCCTACCGAAAATTATTTTACTAATTTCGAAGGTTTGCCACCCCGGAAGATTTGCTACCCCGGATCAATTGAGTGGGCCTGAATACGTTCAGTGTATACTGTATATATCTTCATGGTTAGTTAGTTTTTTCTATATATTAATTTTGATTAATGGCTAATTTTTGTTGCTTTGGGTATGAGGGTATGATTTCAATGGAATTCCGTTTTTTAGGTGATTAGATTGAAGGAAATCTAAGGAAATTCCAAATGGGGACTCAACATTGAGCTGTGAAAGCACTATCTTCTGTAGTCATTTCCAGGGTTGTTTGATCATATCCTGGATAATAGCCTTGTTAATTTGGTTGTTTGGATAGAAGATCGTGATCTGAAAGGTCGTGAGCTAGTCAGAAAATCAGATGAATAATTGAATTTGATAATTTGAACAATTTTCCTAAACATACTTCATTTATTCCTAATAAAACCTATCAAATCATCTCACTACAGACTCAATAATCAAATTTATAATTAGCTTGATCATTTGTATTAATGGTAAATAAATTCCCACAAAAATCTTGTCGTAAGAGGTAGCATCGTGAAAGAGCCCGAGCAAAGCCCGAAAAGTATAAAAGTTTGTGACCGAGCAAATACAATTGGTCTTGTCAAGGCTCACTATTTGACATGATAGTCACCTTTCAATACGACAAGCTTTTGATATTTTGTAAAATGAAGCTGCAAATACAGTTGATTTTATATACAGTTGTTACATTATTTGACATGGCTAGAAATATCGACAACATAGCAAAACGAACACATTGATTACCTAAGCTTTTCGTCTGACAATCAACAGACAAATACGTCAGAAAGAGAACGAAACAAAAAACTAATGGATTATCTTTCTGACGTATAACTAACTCTGTTGAGTGTCAGACGAAAATCTTAGGTAATCCATGTTTTCGTTTCGCTATGTTTTCGATATTTTTGGCTATATTGAAGTTTTGTACCATCCAAAGACTATTCTATTTGACAAGGTAATCAATCAAGTGGTGACTATCATACCAAAAGTTTGTGACTATTCTTTGTAACTATTCATCGTTTGTGTTTTTTATAGCTGTGGTCGTAGTTCTATGCTGCAGTTATTTGGTTTGGTTGCTATGCGTTGCCAAGGGGTATTTTCCCATGATGCATTGCATGAAATCTGCATCTTTTCCAGATTTTCCCCACAAAACTAAATCACAGCTGGGAGCCCTATTTGTAACTATGCGTTGCCAAGGGGAAAACACTTATCATGTAGAGTAATTCGGGGCAAAATGGGTCAGGGGGTAAAATTTGTCATTTGGTATAAAATGCTTCAGAACTATCGCAGGCTATGCTGGGGAAGCAAAATAGAGTTACCCCACGTTGTTTGTTATTCAACAGTCTAATGGAGGCATGATAGTCTTTCTTCGTGGAGCTGTGTTCTGCAACATTTTACGCAGAATGACCCATTTTACCCCCTGACCCGTTTTGCCCCGAATTACTCTATTGCGTGGCATCTGTCATCCCGTCCAGAGTCTCCCCTCAAAATTACATCTAAGTCGGGATCCCTGTTTTCGTTTTTGTGGGAAAGACCCAAAAACGGCCTTGAAAGTAAAATCAGTTTTGTACACTTAAATACAATATACTAAGAAGCTCAAAGTTGAAATTATTTACCATCCCAATTCGATAGTTTACCATTGTTGAAAATCAGACTGCAGTTCGGGTGGGGCAGGGGTTTCTCGTGTAGGTGGGGCTCGGCCGTTACTTCCTGGATCGTCGCGATTTCCTGGAATTGAAAAGAAACAATTTGCTTCATCTGACAGCTCTCTGTAATTCCAGGCAAAAAGGCAAAAGGAGTCACGAGGTATGGTAAGGCAAAAGGAATCACGAGGTATGGTATGGTATGGTCACACCGAGAGGAAGAACCAGGGTCGAACTGCTCGATTAGTCTGCTCATTCAGTGGGCTCTTTGCTCCAAACTGCATAAACCAATACCATACGAAGATAGTAAATATATTTGCCTATCAACTATCAATGTACTGTTCATTAACTTCAGCTATACTACAGTGGGCCCTTTGAACCAATTCCCTACGAAGATAATAACAATAATTTTCCTATAAACTATCATTGCACTGCTTCGATTAGTCTACTTATTCAGTGGGCTTGTACTTTACAGATAAACCAATACCTTACGAAGACAGAAGGCTGATTTGCCTATTAACTAACTCTATGCCAGCCTCAACCTTCGTAAGAAAACCCTCGTAGAAAAGTCTCACCTGATGTTGGGAAATAAAGTCAAGCAGTTCGAGGCAGAGTTTTCTCCCAGAAGAAAGCATCATATCGAGGCTAAAATAAAATGGATGAATGAATTGAAATAGATGTGTAAACATAAGCCAGCACTTTAACCAGCTGCTTGCTGCAAGAGATTATGGACGACCTGTGTTCTACAACAACACGAGTCTGACTTCAAAACGAGGCGTTATGTAATTGGCATTGATTTCTGAAACGAAAATGAGTGCAATAGAGACAATGGGATCTCATACAATTATATGAAGTGATGTAGTGCATATAATCATGTCCCTGCTTGATGTATGGCCTGGCTTTATTGAGGCTAGTAAGTTTGACATTGTCCCACGCAAAAATAGGTGCAATAAACACACTTTAACCTGTTTCTGAAGTATTTCGTTATGAACACGCATTTTGTTTTATAAGCAATTGCTTTATAAGCAAGTCAGTACTCGACATGACAAAAACTTAAGCAATTCCAGTACTGGATGGGAAAATGCTAAGCAATTTGACAATTTTAGTTCTGATCAAATAGGCGATGAAATCGTGCAGCAGCTATAGAGAAGTAGGTTACAGTGGATATCAGTACCCTGGCACACTTTCGTATGTAAGATACCATCGACATTTGTTGTACAACAACTTCTGAAATAGTTTTCTATGAAACAAATTTTGTAAGTAAAAGAGCTAAGCAATTTTGAGTACTCAAATTTGCTTTTCAGCTAAGCAGTTTTTAGTACTGGGCTCGAGCTGAAATTGCTTATAAAAAGAAATGCGTGTAGTTTCTGCTATCGTCGCCCTACTACGCTGGAAACGAAGGCTTGCCTTGTTAAAAAGACTAGCAAGTTAAACAGACACTCACTCACTCATTCATAGACTATCAAAAACCCAGTAGGACCTCGCACCACTATATACACGTTTTTTCTTATAAAGAACCTAGCTCAGGGCCTGGTTCTTTAAGTTCCTTATTTTGAGACCTCTTTTGGCCACTTTGAAGTTCTAAAAGTTCCTTAGTAGTTCCTTAATTCTAAGTGTTTACTTAGTAGATAGGAATAAGTATCGACGCAAGAACGGCATTAAAATTCAACGTTTTGCAATAAACTCGTGATAAGGAAACATAAAACATATTAGATCTCAAAGGAAGCTTAGGCTAGGCCTATGAAACATAAAAGTTAGTTACATAGTCATTAGAGAAGTTGCATATCTACACCAAATGAATATATGCAAAATTACAAAGTCCCTTAGTGATTTGACCTTTAGTAGTAAAAGTTCCTTAAATTTTTTGACCTTCGACATGTAGGTTCCTTATAAAAGGTTCTTTATAAAAAAAAGCGTGTACTATTCAAAGGCATTCTAAACAGAAACACATTCACACACATTGATCACATTCAGTTTCTAATTTTCTGGCTCAGTCAACTTCTTGGTCAACTCTTAACCACTATCAATTTGTGTATAATACCCATCATTGGATTTTGTACAGCGCTTCGTAGATAGAAAGATAAATCGAATCAAAATACACAAAACCCTAACCAAAAGCAGGATGAGGCCTGATAAATCGCGTAAAAAGAAACAATTCAGTGACGCGCATGACTGGACTGGTATTTTGAGGTTTCCAGTTTACAATGCGGACATAAATCAAATTATTGCTAGCTTATCTGGGTTGGTACGATTTTATATTAAGATTAAATAATTAAATTGCAAGATTAAAGTTTGCGTACTTTAGCCAGACTAACTTGATAAACAGAAACTTTCTCCTTCATATTGGTCATATTGGGTGTCTAATTTTCTAGCTCATTTAACTACTTAACAACTAACAATTTGTACCTAATACTCATCATTGGAATATGTACAGTACTTGGTAGATAGATCGAATTCAAATACACAAGCCTACACTTGAAGCAGGAACAAGTCTGATAAATCGCGTAATTGGACTGGTATCTTGAGGTTTTCACTTTACGATGCGGACATAAATCAAATTATTGCTAGCTTATTAGGGTTTGTACTAAGATTAAAGACAGAAAACATTTTGCTTGAAAATCAGTAGATAGCATTGAAAATACAAAATGAGTTTTCATGGAATCTGGTTTTTTTCTTGGAGTTAATTGATGTTTCAAACACCTCAGGGACTTGAAAGGGGTATCACTAGATGTTTTCAAGAAAGGCTTGGACAGTTTTTTATCTCAAATACCTGATGAGCCTCAACTAACCGGTTACACGGCAATTAGGAAAACCGACAGTAACTCTTTGGTTGATATGATAAAAATTGTATCATTTTCAAGGGATATACATCCTAGTGTCAATCCTTAAGATAATTTATCTTTATAATCTTTTGATAATAATAATAATAATAATGTATTAATTCTCGAACGTCATCAATATCAATGCTTAGCTCACAACAATTTAGAAAATTGAATGCAGTGACGTCAAGGAAAAACTCGAGAAGATTAATGAAAGAGCATTGAGGCTAGCAAATTCTGACTGTTTATCCTCCTATGAAGACTTGCTTCTCAAATCGAAAGAAACTACAATTCATATTCAGTCTGTAAAAGTTTTAGCACTTGAAGTAAATAAAACTCTTAACGGCCTTAACCCGCCTTTTATGCAGGATTATTTCTTACCGAAAACAACAGGTCACAACCTTCGAGTTGAAAACGCTCTTGCGATTCCAAAGGTTAAAACAACAGAATCTCACTTACAAATGGGGGCAATGAATACACTAGGACTTCTCACAACTATACGTACTGATGTAGTTTATAATATCATGCCCTTGCTGAAAACGAGGCCAAACCTTAGTCTGGCTAGCAAGTCAAACATAAAGGAGCAATCCACTCTAACCACACTAGGATACTATCATTTTCAATGATGTAGAAAACGCTACTGTGTTCGTTATGGAAACAAGGCCTGGCCTTTGACAGCCTAGCACGTTAAGCAGAAACTCACTCACTCAAAGAGAATGAAATTATGATTTATTTCTGTTTAGAATATATAATCGATAATAATTATAACAGAAAACTAACCTTTCTTGTCGACAAAGCTGTTTTGAAATGAGCTGAAAAATAAAGAAATTCATAAAAAACGGAGGTTTATAATCAACATATCAAAATGAACTGTTTACAAGGAACAAAATTGGTGTTGGAGGCATTTTAAAATTTGGCAGTCCATTTATGAGAATAAATTCAATATCTGTAAATCATATAATAATTCATGGCTTTAAGATCATATATTAATCCACTGCGTACAAGATGATATTCCACCCCTTGAAAGTGTATCCACAACAATAAGATGATGTACCACCCTCTTGTAAGATGATGTTAGACGGGGATTGCCGAGTGGTTAGATCACTTGACCCTTGTTCAAAGGGTCCCGGGTTCGAAACCACCTTCAGAACTGTCACAAAGTGAGGTATGAGAAGAGAATTAGCCAGCTCTCTGTAATTCCAGGCAAAAAGGAAAAAGGATTCACGAGATGTGGTCACATCGAGAGGAAGGACCAGGGTCGCACTGCTCGATTAGTCTACCTATTCAGTGGGCCATTTGTGCTTTACACATAAACCCATACCTTGCGAAGATAGCAAGCGTATTTACCTATCAACTATCAACTATCAACATATACCATCCCTGGTAAGTGTATCCACCGCAGCAAGATTAAATACCAACCTATGTAAGATGATATACCGCCCGTCGAGAGACCGACCGTGCCCTAGGGTAAATGCGAATTCAATGGGCCAACACTCCCGTGGAAGAGAGCTTATGATCAATAAACATAGATAACTTAGATTCTACGAGTCCCTCTGAGCCCTTGACTCCCCTATAACTACCCCTATTAACCCCCTCTCCACGGTACAGCCCCTAGTAAGCGAATCCACCCCCTGTTAATATGATATACCATCCCCCCTTGTAAGTGTATCCCTCGGGGGGTTCCTTAGGGGAATAAGTGATAGGGATGTGCCATTTTGAAAAAAAAAAATGGGTTCATAATTAGGACCCATAACTCCGTGTCACGGAATATGTAAAAGAAACCAAATTTCAGTAGCACCACATAATTGTATCTGAATAAGAGAAAATATTCCTTAATAAAAGTCTCAAACCACACATCAGTGTCAATGATGCGTGATTCTTCTTCTTTTAGTTGATCCACGATCACCGCATTTCTCTTTCCGACTATTAAGTGAAAATGTACACCCATAATTCCGTATTTGATTGTAAAAAGGTACTCCTAAAAAATGGCACATCCCCGCTACCATATCCTTGTTAAGATACCCCCCCCCCCCGGTGTATCCACCTCAGTAAGCATACAGCTTTACCAGCCTTAAACTTCTAATTCGACAACCCCACTATTCAAGGCTAATAAATAAAAGAATACCAGCGGCGTCACACATTCTAACTACTAATATACTACTCTTCTAAATCTAGATTCAAGTTTGTGTGATTGCCAATTGGTAGAATATACAATCTATTGATTTTCACGCTTTTTTTAATATAAAGAACCAGTTTAGAAGAGAAACAAGAAAGGAGACTGGCTCCCTGTTACTCAAAGTTTCATACTCACGCAATCATCAGACAGACAGACTATAGAACCAGTTTATAAGAAACCTAGAACTAGGATGTTTTGTAAAATACAATGAATCCTTTCGTTCTATTGTTTCCTGTAACAATGGGGAACAATAGAAAATTTAAGGAACTTTTAGTGCTAGACCTTAAGGTAGGTTCCTTATGAAATAAAAAGCGTGTATTCTAGAGAGCCTACCTTTTCCCCTCCCTAACAACAAACGAGTGGATCTGTGCTTTTAGTTAACCTACTCTATTCCCTCCCTAAGGATCGATTAGAGAAAAGTAGATCTGTAGACGTACTTTTGGGAGTAATCTAGATGATAGTTTATTGTCTACATTCTAAATCAACAGGCGACATATCCATTCATCTAGCTAAGATACAAACTGTGTTCTAAAATCAGAATGGATGTGTATATCTATTCAGAATGTGTGGAGCCTGTGAAAAAAATACAGTTACCCTACCTTGGAGCAGACTTCCTTATTGAGTTCTGTATCAAACAATGGCACACCATACGAAAGTTGCAGCGGCACCCAATGATCCGTCACATCTGGAAAATCAAGCGAGGCTGATGTCGTCATCCTCCCTCGCAGAGGGCTCAGCGGGGGCGTATCATAACATAAATTCTCTAAATAACTCTTTTGCCGATCTGCAACACCATTTTCACAGATATTTGGTGAATTCGTAGAATTGTTCGCAATGGAGTTTTTCGATGCGTTTATATTTAGTGTGATGCCATTATCATCAGCATCAGCATCGCAGTCTGAGTCGAAATCGTCGGCAGCTAGAGTGGTAATGTTCGGCATTTGTCGTAATTTACTCCGTTTTCTTGCAGCGAGGTTTAGAATGGTTATGTAGCCACATGTTGTTCTCAGGTCGAATTGTTCCGATAAGGATTTCAGGATTCCAAAGTAAGGGTGATTCATGTTGGCTTCATCTAGAAAAAAAGGAGTATTTTAAAGACAGTTCGTTATTTATACCAAGGCAGGGCCTTTTCAAAATGATAATGATAATGAACTACTATTAAATACAATAAGAATTATTTAAAGTTGGCAGTATGCAATAGTACACATCAGGAGATTTGTTTTATTCCTATTTAACACCAACTTTTTAGATAATTTAACTACAACTACAAAAACTATAAATTTACAATCATTCTTACATTTTTAAATCTATTTACAAGCTCTGCAAGTATAGCTAAAAATTTACAAGAAGTGGGAGGAAAACTTTAACAGGATTTTACCCTAAACAAATTAAGAATATCGCCGACTTCTAAGCTTTCAAAGACAAAGTCAAAGCTTGTTTAATTGTAAATTATAAAATAATTGATTAGAAAATAAACACGACCGTTATATTTCATTACAGGATTCTTGTAATTTTATACTAAAGTAACCTTCACATTGAATTTCTCCACCTTCTATTCAATCAACTAACAATCATATTTCATTAATTGTGTATTTTGTTACTTTTATGATAAAAACCCAAGCTAGATATGCTCCGCTTTGCTTGAGCCTTGTAGGATACAGTATTTTTGTAAATTACTGCTGTTTTACCCTATAGATGAATTTGAATTGAATTTAATTTACTACTTGATATGTTTAAAGATCGAGACTGGATCCCTCTATTCGCTAGAGCTTGTAACCTGGGTTTAAGTCAGCCACGAACACACATTACAAACAAATAAAAAAAAAACCACTGACCTTCCTCGAGCACACTTTCATCGAGTGGAAATGAAACATTTTCGACATCCCCCTCTCCGTAAAATCCATGCCCCTACAAAGAGCGAATTATTATATGTATTGAAAAGTAAATAAAATAGACAATTCTGCAAAAGATGGTAGGTTCTATTGCATGCATGAGAGGAATTTCCTTTGGGATCTGTGTCTCAATTAGTTTCATAATAAAACCTGGTTTCAATATAGCTGTAACTACCTGCGGCATGGCTGAGGATCATAAAGGGGTTCCAGGGAACAGGGGAACATGCCTAAAATTAAAAAGGGAACAAGAGTACATGAGACAAATTAAACAGGGAGCAAGGGAACATTGACAGCAAGCAGGGATCAGGCAACACAAAAGATCAACATTTCTTCTTAGAACAATGAGGGAACATTTGCAATTTCTATAAGGAAGCAGGGGAACAAGACCCTAATAGCTACCCGCAATAACTGCAGCCTACCGTTGGTTAAATTGTTTCCATATGTTCCAATTGGTAATCAAGAAAAAACCGACATGGATTTTCATTAAACGTATGAAGTCGTATGACTTTTTGTACAAAAGACCAAAAGTAGAACAAGACAATATATTTTCTTTGTTGTTGCTAGCTATCTCAGGTAGCCGCAGGCATATTTCGAAAAATATTTCCCATCTATGCCGCTTGCTTCCACAATCGGTTACTGCTATGGAAAACAGGCTTGAAAAATGAATGTGGAGAGTTGGTAGAGTACTGATCCACCAAATTAAGTGGGGTTTGAATCATGCTTAGATCGCTTCAATCCTAGGTCGCTTAAATCCGGACAAAAGACTGTCGCAGACACATGCTAACGGCAGAAGAAAAGTAGAAAAAGACCCTGCCGTATCTTCTGTCTTAACAGTTATGTAGGCAGGTAACTGGTATATTCAGAGCCTCCAATTATGCCATCGGCTGCCACTATCCGTTACAGCTATATGGAAACCAGGCTTAAGTCATGAATATCGAGAAATGACTTCAGAATGATGTTGAGAAATGAGTCAGTTGGTAGAGCACTGTGGGTTTGAATCATGCCTTCTATTCTCACAAATTAATTTGATAGAAAATAACTTCAAAGGAGGCACAAGTAGAGATCCCCAAAGCCTAGTTCGTTTATTATCTTAGTATTATCTTTAGTAATGTCTTGCATTACATATAAGCCTTTTTTTAATTTCTAATCGAAAATCATAAACTCCAAAGTGATTGATAGAAATAACTATTGAATTGCCCACGAGTAGTCAGCTGCACATAGCAAATTGCGTAAGCAGCTCGGACATCACACTGACTTAATGTGATGATTAATAAATCATGATTAATATCAAATCATTATAGTCAGTAGTCAGTGATTGCGAGAGCATGAAACTTTGGGTTACAGAGAGCCAGTCTCCTTTCTTGTTTCTCATCGATATCGCTCTGTTCCTTCGTACATCGAGCCCTATGATGGAGATATAGACAACGCAGTTCTATAGAGACAAGTTATCATCATTATATGATGATTGCAAGAGCATGAAACTTTGAGTTACAGAGAACCAATCCCCTTTCTTGTTCCTCATTTATCATTGATCTGTACTTCTGTCGAGCACTGAGATTTATAGGTATAGACTACGCAATGCTATAGAAATATAAAGATCCTTCGATAAAAACAAGAAAGAAATAAGACTGGCTCTCTGTCTTGGTTCTTGTTTCTCATTATAATCGCTCTGTACTTTTATACATCGAGCAATGTGATGCAGATATAGACAACGCAATGGTATAGAGATATCATAGTTATTAGATAAAAAACAAGAAAGGAGATTGGCTCTCTGTAGCTGAAAGTTTCACGCTCTTGCAATCATCAGAAAGACTATAGTCTTTCTTGTATCTTATCAATATTGCTCTGTACTTCTGTGCATCGAGCACTGTGATTCAGTATAAGACCCTCAATGTTATAGAGATGAATCATGATTATAAAGAAATCAACTTTTCGTAATATACCTCATTAGCCAACTAACCTGGACAAGAACCGGCGAGTGGGACAAAGCGTCATTCAACGAGATGAGAACATTGGAAGTTGGAACGACAGCAGGATCATGCCCCCATGTTGTTATTTGGAGTCTCTCAAAACTCTAAACAAATAAATGTTTGTCATTTGATTTGTTTATCATTTGAATATTTACATGAAAAACAGGATAACTGATATAAGACATTAGAAAAAGCAACCTAATTTTGGGCTTAGAAATTAACGTCGAGGACAGTGAGAAATTAATGTTGAGGACAGTGAGAGATTAATATTGAAGACAGTGAGAAAAATCGGAAATATGGCCAAACATGAGAACTACCAGACCTAGTCCCGAGACTTTGAGTAGGTGGGAAGTGAATCGCTCTCCTCACAGCTCTCAGGATAGCTATAACTTTGCAAAAGAGTGCATTGAGGTGGGTGATATCCTTAAAAGTCAATTACTAAGGCACGCAACTCATTACCCACCTCAAATATCTTAGCAAGGCATTAGCATAGCGATTGCACGCCTCAAATGGTCAGGTCTCACAATCCAGAATTTGCTTAAAACTACAGTGGGCGCGATCTTGCATCATTAACAAGGCAAGGTCAATATTTCCCTATAGGAATCGTCGAGTCTGTCTACATCAAAACCATGGATCCCATATT